>JAJIBD010014121.1:0-22087 GCA_021461705.1 Cryptotis parvus
CTCCTCCTCCTCCTCCTCCTCCTCCTCCTCCTCCTCCTCCTCCTCCTCCTCCTCCTCCTCCTCCTCCTCTTCCTCTTTCTCCTCCTCCTCCTCCTCTTCCTCCTCCACCTTCTCTTTCTCCTCTTCCTCTTCCTCTTCTTCCTCTTCTTCCTCCTCTTCCTCCTCCACCTCCTCCTCCTCTTTCTCCACTTCCTCTTCCTCCTCTTCTTCCTCCTCTTCCTCCTCTTTCTCCTCTTCCTCTTCCTCCTCTCTTCTTCCTCCTCTTCCCCCTCTTCCTCCTCCTCATCCTCCCTCCTCTTTATGCCTCACCTGGGGGTGCTCAGGGCTTACTCCAGGCTCTGCGCTCAAGGATTACTGGGATCACTTTTGCTGTGCCCTGGGGACCATATAGGATGTGGGGGACTGAAGCCATGTAAGCTGCTGCCAGGCAAACGCCTTCCCGCTGTACTATGGCTGTGCTATACTGTCCTCCTCCTCCTCCTTCTTGTTCTTTCTCTTTCACTGTCTTCCCATTGTTCATCAATTTGCTCGAGTGGGCACTAGTAACATCTCCATGAGTCCTGTCACAAGCAAGTGCAACCCAAGGGCATCTACTTGCTACAGGGACAGGAGGAGCCCGAAACCATTCTTCAGGTCATGGAACTGAGGTTTATAATACTTACTAGTCTTTGGCATAAAAAGTAAATAAAAACACAGCAGCTTGCCAGGCTTTACCGTGTCTCCCTTCTCTTTATCTTCCACCTTCTCCTTTCCCTCTCCTGCTCCTCCTCCTCCTCCTGGTGTGCCTTCTCACCTGCCTAAAATCAAGAGTCTGTATTTTTCCTATGAAAAATGTGGGCATAACTGAATTTTGGAGTGCTAAAAGCATGTTTGATGCTAAGCCGGACAAAATGATGGGTTTTTCTATCAGAGGGCCACGCTGGGGGCCCACTGGGCAGCGCTGCTCTCCCCTCCCCCACCTCTATTTCCGCCTCCTGTGTTGAAAACGTGTTTCCTAAGTTCTCAGGAACTGCACGGTTCCTCTTTGCTCTCCTGTCCCGGGCAGCTTAGCAGTGATGCTTCTGGAAGCCTGAACCTGTCTCTTGTGCAGGGCTGAGGTCAAGGCACTCCTGTTACAGCTTGCTTCAAGGTACATGTTCTTTCTGGAATCTGCATTTTTGGAGAAAGAATGTGAAAACAGAGACCAACCCAAGGTCAGGTGTGCCAGTAGCTGAAACACCCTCATCTCTGGCAGCCTGTTGTCTTGGCCCAGACAGAGACCCATGCTCGGACAAGCAGGGATGCAGTGGCGAAGACAAGGAACTCTTACCATGTCCGAGAAACACGAGACTTTTGTTGCTGTGGTGATGACAGGCCTCGATGGGGGGGGGGGGGTGGGGGGCTTGATCCCCAGCGCCGACCACCTCTGCTGTCCTGGGGAAGAGGCGATAAAACACAGGCTTCACCTAGGTCTGTTTGAGCAAAGGCTCAAGCTGATACTGCCTTTTTATGAAAACTGTATGTTTTCCTTCAAAAAATACAGGAAGGGGGCCAGAGCGATAGCCCAGCGGGTAGGGCATTTGCCTTGCATGCGGCCAGCCTGTGCCGGCCGGGTTCGATCCCGGCATCCCATATGGTCCCCCAAGCACCGCCAGGAGTGATTCCTGAATGCAGAGCCAGGAGAAACCCCTGAGCATCGCCGGGTATGAACCAAAAAAGAAAAAAAAAATACAGGAAGTTGTGGAGGGGGGAGGGAATCAGGGACATGGGTGGTGGGAATCGGGCACTGGTGGAGGGATGGGTGCTGGAATACTGTATGACTGAAACCCAAACATGAACATCTTTATAGCTGTGCATCTCAGGGTGGTATAATAAAAAATAAAATAAGATTTATAATATGGAAAAAAATACAGAAGGTCTTTCTAGTGAAAATCCAGCCAAATAATTAGTTCACACTGCAAATAACCTCGTTCCCAGAATCCGGGCTTGTCAGATCAGAGGATGGCGCTTTTGATTTCAATTTCTGACAAAGATTTTTTTCTACAAGTATATCCCGAACAATGTATGGAAAGTATTTGCTTATCAGAAGGGCAGCTTGAACTGAACAGCCTGTTTTCACTTGCAAAATAATTTGAGGAAGTTGATTACTTCCAGGCGAGAAAGATAGAGATAAAATAATTTTTTTTTCTTTTGGGTCACACCCACTATGCTCAGGGGTTATTCCTGGCTCTCACTCAGGAATTACTCCTGGCGGTGCTCGGGGAACCATATGGGATACCCAAGATGGAAGTGGGCAAACGCCTTCGCCGCTGGACTATGGCTCCAGCCCATCACAGGTAAACTTTCTGGGTCCAGATGCTTCATTCATGAGACAGGGAAATAAAGAGAAACTGATTGGGGAGTACCATGACATTGGGCACTTAATAACACCAACGGCCAAAAATGCTATTTAAGACAAGGGTTCAGGGGTCAGAGCGATAGCCCAGCGGGTAGGGCGTTTGCCTTGCACGTGGTCGGCCCATGCCGGACCCGGGTTCGATCCCTGGCATCCCCTATGGTCCCCCTCGAGCACCGCCAGGAGTAATTCCTGAGTGCAGAGCCAGGAGAAACCCCTGAGCATCACCGGGTGTGACCCAAAAAGCAGAATAAATGAATGAATGAATGAATGAATGGATGGATGGATGGATGGATGGATGGATAGATAGATAGATAGATAGATAGATAGATAGATAGATAGATAGATAGATAGATAGATAGATAGATAGATAGATAGATAAACAAAGGGTTCAGCGTTCCCCCATTGAGAAGGAGGATATTGATGAACTCTGCCGACACGTGAAGAGGAGTTGTCACCAAAACTCTTCCCTTCCACGATAATTGTGTATTTATTTCTCAGGGGTCTCTAGTTAACTCTGACTCTTGCAGTTTCACTTTCCCCCTGCAGGTGGCGGCCTTTGTCACCGAAATTTCGTTCTTTGCTGGAGCCCTGACGGCAGGAGGGAAAAGGTCCCTCCTCCGTTCATGCAGTTGCAGATTTTCATAAAACAGGGGAGAAGATCAGGCGGCTGAGGAGCATTGAGAGCGTCACCAGTGTATAAGGGGCACTTGGAATGGGTGGATGGGAAAATTGAAGAATTTTCAGCCAGAGATAATAATTAAACTATTGAAAACATTCCCCAGTGGGGGCCCAAGTGATAGTACAGCAGTAGGGCACTTGCCTCGACCATGGCTGACCTGGGTCTGATCCCCAGCATGCAGTATAGACCCACAGGCCATACTGGGAGTGACCCCCAGAGGTGATCCCTGAATGCAGAGCCAGGAGTAAGCCCTGAGCACCACTGGGTGTGGCTCAGAGGAAGAAAAATCCCCCAAGTTTTTCGTATTTGTGTTTTGCAGGCCACACCCAGTTGTGATTACTCCCAGCTCAGTGCCCAGGAGTCTTTCCTGGTTGCTTGCGGGAGGGGGGCGACGTGACGTGCCTGGGACGAACCCAGCCTCGTGCACGCAAAGCCAAGTTCTAAGCCTATTGGGTATGTCCCAGACTGTGTTCACCAATTTTTCAGCCAAACATCTTCTGAAGAAAAATTAACCAAAGCTTTGGAAACAGAAGCAAGAGAGGGCCGTGCAGTTGGTGCTTACCAAGCATTCTCGGGGGTTCTCGCTGGACTCAACTTGGCTGCCAAGACTCAGACAATAATGAGGTTTTCAGACTTTCAAGTTTTCAGACTATCTGATTTTTTTTAATTTTAAAATTTTTTATTTAATTTTATTTTTTGCTTTTCTGGGTCACACCCAGCAATGCTCAGGTTATTCCTGGCTCTGCACTCAGGAATAACTCCTGGTGATATTTGGGGGACCATATGGGATGCCGGGGAATCGAACCCAGGTTGGCCTCATGCAAGGCAAATGCCCCACACACACACACTGGGCTATTGCTCCAGCCCAGATTATCTGATCTTTGTCAATTTTCAACTTTGTCCTCATAGTAGACAATCTGTAAGCAGACGCATGTGACTATGTTCCAATAAAGCTCTATCAGAAATGGGGGTCAGGTGCCGGAGTGCAGCGGTAGGGCATTTGCCTTGCATGCTGCCAACCTGATTTTTGATCCCCCCCGCTCCTATATGGTCCCCCAGTACTACCAGGAGTGATTCTGAGTGCAGAGCCAGGAGTTACCCCTGAGCAATGCCAGGTGTGACCCCAAAAAAAAATAAATAAATCGGTATAAGAGAAGTAGTAGAGCAGGTAGGGACATTGCCTTGCACTTAGCTAAGCTAGGTTTGGTCCCTGGCACCCTTATGGCCCTGTGCGCTCTGCCAGGAATGATTGCTGAGTGCAGGGCCAGGTGTAACTACTATCACCAAATGTGGCCTCTAACACGCACATGCACACATACACATGCACACACAAAAACTATTAGAGGGGCCGGGGCGATAGTCCAGTGGGTAGGGCCTTTGCCTTGCATGTGGCCGGCCCATGCCCGCCCGGGTTCGATCCCCGGCATCCCATATGATCCCTCAAGCACCGCCAGGAGTGATTCCTGAATGTAGAGACAGGAGAAACCCCAGAGCATTGCCGGGTGTGACCCAAAAAAGCAAAAAAAAAAAAAAAAAAAACTATTAGAAATGACTGGGCCGGAGTGATAGTCCAGCAGGGAGGACATTTACATTGCACAAAGCCAACCTGTGTTGGATCCCTGGCATCCCATATGGTCCCCCAGCTCCATCAGGTGTAATTCCTGAGGGAAGAGCCAGGAGTAACCCCTGAGCATCCCTGGATATGAGCCCCCCTCCAAAAAAAAAAAAAAGAAATGGGTGCCGGAGCAATAGCACAGCAGGTAGGGAGGGCATTTGCCTTGCACACAGCCAACCCAGGTTTGATCCCGGCATCCCATATGGTCCCCCGAGCACTGCCAGGGAGTAATTCCTGAGTGAAGAGCCAGGTGTAACGCCTGAGCATCACCGGGTGTGACTCAAAAAAGAAAAAAAAAGAAAAAAAGAAATGACCAACAGGGCCAGGTTGTGTACCATGACCATAGATATACCTCAGTTTACCCAATTTTTTTTTTTTTTTTTGCTTTTTTTGGGTCACACCGGCAATCCTCAGGGGTTTCTCCTGGCTCTGCACTCAGGGAATTACTCCTGGCGGTGCTCAGGGGACCATATGGGATGCCGGGATCGAACCCGGGCCGGCATCAAACCGACTGCGCGCAAGGCAACGCCCTACCCGCTGGGCTACGCTCCGCCCCCTCAGTTTACACAATCATTGCTTTGAGGTTCAGATTTTTATATTTTTGCATTCAAATTTGTTGGTTTTCTTTTGGGGGGTCACACCCGGCAATGCTCAGGGCTTACTCCTGGATATGCACTAAGGAATTACTCCTAGCAGTGCTCATGGGACCATATGGGATGCTGGGGATCGAACCCAGGTCAGCCGATTGCAAGGCAAACACCCTCCCCCCCACTGTGCTATGGCTCGGCTCTCAAATTTATTGTCTCCAATACCAAAAAAGAACTCTGGGACCAGAGAAATAGTACAGAGCTTTAGGTGCCTGCCTTGTACATGGCACACCCAGGTCCAATCCCCAGGACCACATATGGTCCCCTGACCATTGCTAGGAGAGACCCCTGAGGAGCACAGAGCCAGGACTAGTACCTGAGCGCTACTGGTTATAACCCAACACTCCCCCCCCACCCACAGAAGAGCCATGAGGTCAACAGGCCTAACTGCTCTCTGGAGATCAGGTTGTTTTGAATATAAGTTTCCTACTTCCTCAAATATCTGCTTCCTCAAAATGGTCCCTGAAGCAGCCTGACCAGCTAACAGCTTCCTCTCTAACAAGCTGAAGAATTTTTATGTGTGTCTGTACTATTTTCAGTTAGTTTTTAACATTCAAAAAGGTCATTCGCTGTCCTTTATTATTCCCTAGAACTCAGTAGTAAAATCCATTAATGAGGACTCTGTGCTATCATGGAGAAGGGCCAAGGCAACAGAAACGTAGAGGCCTGAGCAGGGAGCGCGGGGTGAGGACAGGCACATGGGAGGATGGCAGGTTCCTACAGTCCCTGAGGACAGGCACACGGGAGGACGGCAGGTTCCTACAGTCCCCGAGGACAGGCACACGGGAGGACGGCAGGTTCCTACAGTCCCCGAGGACAGGCACACGGGAGAACGGCCGGTTCCTACAGTCCCCGAGGACAGGCACACGGGAGGACGAGCAGGTTCCTACAGTCCCCGAGGACAGGCACACGGGAGGACGGCCGGTTCCTACAGTCCCCGAGGACAGGCACACGGGAGGACGGCGGGGTTCCTACAGTCCCGGAGGACAGGCACACGGGAGGATGGGCAGGTTCCTACAGTCCCCGAGGACAGGCACACGGGAGGACGGCAGGTTCCTACAGTCCCTGAGGACAGGCACACGGGAGGACGGCAGGTTCCTACAGTCCCGGAGGACAGGCACACGGGAGGACGGCAGGTTCCTACAGTCCCTGAGGACAGGCACACGGGAGGACGGCAGGTTCCTACAGTCCCGGAGGACAGGCACACGGGAGGACGGCAGGTTCCTACAATCCATGAGGACAGGCACACGGGAGGACGGCAGGTTCCTACAGTCCCCGAGGACAGGCACACGGGAGGACGGCAGGTTCCTACAGTCCCTGAGCACCTGCTGGAGTCACTCCTCAGCAGAGTCCAGAGGAGCCTTTGAGCACTGCAGGGTGTGGCCCCAAAACAAGGGAGAAGAAAAGAGAAGTTAGGTACACCATTCCATGCTATTGTTAAACACAGAGAATAGAGAAACAGTTATGGGAACAGTTTGTGCTTTTGAACACTCTGTGCAAGGAGTAAAAAGAAAAGCCTGCAAACTTCTCTCCAAATCCCCTCGCCCCTGGGCTGGAGTGACAGAACAATGCTTAGGCCCAGGCCTGCAGCCTTGCAGACAGCTGACCTGGGTTTGTGATGGGTCACACTGTAGGTGCCCCCTTACCCCAAAGAAAACCCTCAGTTTGAAAAGGCAGGGGGCTAGTGTGATAGCCCAGCGGGTAGGGCGCCTTGCCGCGTGGCCCGGGTTCGATTCGGGCATCCCATATGGTCCCCAAGCACCGCCAGGAGTAATTCCTGAGTGCAGGGCCAGGAGTAACCCGAGTATCGCCGGGTGTGATCCAAAAAGCCTGAAAAAAAAAAAAAAAAAGAAAAGGCATAATTCTTTTTGTTTGCTTGTTTGTTTCTGGGCCACACCCAGCAGTGCTCAGGGCTTACTCCTGGCTCTGTGCTCAGGCTTCACTCCTGGCAGGCTTGTGGGATCATACGGGGAGCAGGGATTGACCCAGGGTCAGTCATGTGCAGGGAGAACGCCCGACACAGCGTATTTCCCTCCCTTTCTCCTCCCTCCCTTCCTCGTTTTTGTCCCTTCCTACCTTTCTTCCTTCTTTTTTTGCCTCCTCCCTTCCTTCCTTGATAAGCCATGAGTATATTTCCATAAATGGGCTCTTTTACCCCGACCTAGCTGATGGCTAGTCTTACTTCATTTAAGCTCTGAACACTTTATCACCTTTTATTTTATTTTTCCACTTTTTTATTGAAACACTGTGATTTACAAAGTAAAAAGGTTTTCATAATACTGTTTTTTTTTTTATTTTTGGGTCACACCCGGCAATGCTCAGGGGTTACTCCTGGCTCTGCACTCAGGAATCACTCCTGGCGGTGCTCGGGGGACCATATGGGATGCCGGGATCGAACCCAGGCTGGCACAGGCCGGCCGCGGGCAAGGCAAACGCCCTACCCGCTGGGCTATCGCTCCGGGCCCTCATAATACTGTTGATGAAATGATTCATACTCCAACACCACTCCCACCACCAGTGTGTTCCCACCACCAAAGACCCTCATTTCCCGCCCCCAGTCCCCATGCCTGCTCCCTCAGCTGACACTGATTGTATTGACCGTTAAAGTACATACAAGGCAATGTTATTGATGAATCCATTTTCTTCCCGATTATTGGTTATGAGAGTATCTGGCCAAATTCTGTTCTTGAATTTACTTTCTGAGTTTCTAGAACGTGATTGGTTCCTTTAGTTTGATGGACTGGGGAGAGCCAATACGGAGAGAGCCAGATGACAGCTCTGCCCCGTGTGTCTGAGTCTCTGCATCACGGTGACAGCCGAACACTTTATCTCCTTAAGTCCACTTTTTTTTTTTTTTGCTTTTTTTTTGGGTCACACCCGCGATGCTCAGGGGTTACACCTGGCTCTGCACTCAGGAATTACTCCTGGCGGTGCTCGGGGGACCATATGGGATGTCGGGGATCAAACCCGGGCCGGCATGGGCCGGCCGCATGCAAGGCAAATGCCCTACCCGCTGGGCTATCGCTCCGGCCCCATTAAGTCCACTTTCTAAAAGATGTTTTATAGGGGGGCTACTAAGCCTGCTCAGGGGACCTGCATCAAACCAGGGCCATGAGTCATCTACCCCTGACTGCAGTCGCTGTTCCCCTGACCGCTGTCCCTGTTCTCCTGATCCCTGTCCCTGTCCCCCTGACCCCTGTCCCTGTCCACCTGACCACTGTCTTTTCCCCCAACCACTGTCCCTGACCCCTGACCGCTGTACTGTCTCCCCAGCTGAAGATCCACTTTTGTTGTTATTTTATCTTGGTGGGGAGGGAGGCTGGTATACCCTAAAGCACTCTAAAGAACTCAGGGCTTACTCCTGGCTCAGTGCTCAGGCTTGCTCCTGGCAGTGCTGGGGGACCATGTGGTGCTGGGGATTGTGTCCGAACTGCAGCATGGGACACTCCAGGCATTTCGGCAAACTCCCAGTCCTTTAGGCTCACTTTTTTTTTTTTTTGCTTTTTGGGTCTTACCCAGCAATGCTCAGGGGTTACTCCTGGCTCTGCACTCAAGAATTACTCCTGGCGGTGCTCAGGGGACCATATGGGATGCCGGGATCGAACCCAGGTCGGCTGCATGCAAGGCAAACACCCTACCCACTGGACTATCTCTCAGGCCCCTCACTTTTAATTTTTAAATTATGCCTGCCCAGCAGTGCTCAGGATTTACTCCTGGCTCTGTGCTCACGGTCACTCTTGGTGGTGCTCAGGGAAGCACATGCCCCTGCACCATCCCTCTGGCCCTCTTATTAATTGGAATGAATTTCTATTTATTTATTTATTTATTTTTTCTTTTTGGATCACACCCAGCAATTCTCAGAGGTTACTCCTGGCTCTGCACTCAGGAATTACTCTTTGCAGTGCTCAGGGGACCATATGGGATGTGGGAGATGGAACCTGGGTCAGCCGCAGCAAGGCAAACGCCCTCCCCACTGTACTATGACTGCGACTGAGGACCTGTTCTTTGCTGTGTCACGCGAGGACTTCACAGTCCACAGTGCGACGCAGGCTTCTGCAGTAAACAAATCCTTGAGATCCCTGTGGTGGAGGAACCTCCCCAGAACGTGACAGGTTCAACACTCTGGGGTCCCACCTCAGAACCAGCAACCAAAGAACAGAATTGAAAAATTATAATCTTTAAAATATAAAATATATATATATATATGTTTTTTTTCTTTTTTTTGCTTTCTGGGTCATACCTGGCAATGCTCAGGGGTTTCTCCTGGCTCTGCACTCAGGAATTACTCCTGGCGGTGCTCGGGGATCATATGGGATGCCGGGATCGAACCTGGGCCGGCATGGGCCGCGCGTGCAAGGCAAACGCCCTACCTGCTCGGCTATGGCTCTGCCCCCCCAACAAAAAATTATAATCTTAAAAAAAAAAAAACAAAGAACAGAATTGGGGCAGTGAACTTGTGGCATTTGTCTACCTTTCACTCACACCGTGCAAAATGACCGGCTCAGAAAGGAACTCGGGCCAGGCTGCAGAGTTGCGCAGCACTTGCTGTTTAAAGTTCAGTGGAAAACTTTGCTGAGAAAGGTGAGACGGGGAGCAAAAGTCTCTCAGCCACTGCAGCCTGAAGGCTTGCAACGAAAGCTCTGCCTTCCCAAAGGTCAGCCTTCCACAGACGTCCCCCCAGGCCCCCACTGAGGTCAGAGCTGTGCTTCTGGAGAGGTCAAGGCCTGCCCCAGAGGCCCTTGTACTCAGGTCCCTGCCAGTTGACATCTTGCTGAAAAACTGTGGCCGTCACAAACTGCCCGGGTCAAGAATCCACTGGACTCACAATTACGTCGAAGCTAAGGTACTGATCAGAGCAGAAATGTGCCCTCGGCCAGGCACGCCAGGCCCCAGGCTCAGCCTGTGTGCCGCTCCAAGTTGCGGGAAGAGCTGAGGTGCTGGCTGGGGTGGAGAGGGTGATGGGTGAGCGCACCCCCTCACGGTCCTTCCGAATTCGCAGCCCACCGAGAGGGAGGCACGTGAATGTCTGAGTGAGAGTCAATTGAGCGAGTCAATCAGCAACAATCAATACGGCAACGTCAGCTGCGTTGGTCAGGCCAGTGGGCGAGCCTGGGTGACACAGATGAATCACGGGCAAGTCTCCACAGGGACAGGTTCCGTGATGAAGGAGGAACCAGGAGTCCAGAGGTCAGGCCACGGCCAAAAAGAGAAGAGAAAGGACTTGGGCCGCCTCTCCACGCTTACCACGCTGCCGTCTGGGAGTAGAAATGAGGTCACCTGCTACCCTGTGGGCTTTCCTCTAAAGACAGTTCCTTTCCTCTCTCTCTCTCTCTCTCTCTCTCTCTCTCTCTCTCTCTCTCTTTTGGGGCACACCCGACAATGTTCAGGGGGTTACTCCTGGCTCTGTATTCAGGAATAACTCCTGGAGGTGCTCAGGGTTCATATGGGATGCCGGGATGCCTGTCGGCCGCGTGCAAGACAAATGCCCTCCCCACTGTGCTATCGCTCTGGCCGCTCCCTTTCCTTCTCTGTAGATGGAGAGACCATTAGTGACCTCTTGCTTGCCTGTGCTTGGGGGACTTATTCTTCATTTGACTTATTCTAGCCAGGGTCACTAAGCCACGAAACATCCTCATCAGGATTTAATGTATTGCCAGCTAAATGCTCAGTGATTCCAGCCAAATGGGGTTATGAGTTCCGAGTCCTCCCACGGGGCGGCCGGCCCAGAGGCTGGATGACGTCACCCACCAGGCCTCTTCTGGGCTATCTAAAGCTGACAGTGGTGCTCAGGGCCGATCCCTGGCTCTGTGTTCTGGCTCATTCCTGGTAGCATTCCAGAGAATTATATGCCATTCCGGCAATCAAACCAGGGTTAGCCTCATGCAAGACACAAGTCTTTTTTATTTTATTTTATTTTATTTTTTTTTGCTTTTTTGGGTCACACCTGGCAATGCTCAGGGGTTACTCCTGGCTCTGCACTCAGGAATCACTCCTGGCAGTGCTCGGGGGACCACATGGGATGCCGGGGATCGAACCTGGGCCAGCACAGGCCGGCCGCATGCAAGACAAACGCCCTACCTGCTGGACTATCGCTCCGGGCCAAGACAGAAGTCTTTTGTTTTTTTTTTTTTTTTGGGTCACACCCAGCAATGTTCAGGAGTTACTCCTGGCTCTGCACTCAGGAATTACTCCTGATAGTGCTTGGGGACCATACGGGATGCTGGGGATTGAACCCAGCGGCCTTCCAAGCCGCTGAGCCTGAACAATTTCAGGTGTGGCCCCCAGAGTATTTTCTTTAAAGCGGGTCTTTTCAGGCGCTAAGTTTCCTAGACACGTTCCAGTTTAGCCTACTCTCCCCATGAGCTTTCTAGGGGAGACTCCTGTGACTAGCCCCTTTTCCTCTTGTTCGTGTTGCTTGTTCTATTGAATCTCTGAGAAGCATTTCATCAGTCACATTCACTTGCAAAGCATTTATTTGGCACCTGTTAGCTGCCACACACTGTCTTGGACTCTTGAGAAAAGAAGTAAATAATGTAAGTAGACAAAGTCCTTTGCTCTGGTGAAACTTAGAAGTTGTCAGGTAGGAGACCTGCGAAGAAGAGGTGAATCAGTGCTGAAAGCGCTGGGTGAAATACAGCGGGCTGGCCCACTGGGGTCGCCCGTTTAGATGAGAATCGGAGCAGACGACACGCACAAAGCAAAGATAATGCTGTGGCATCTAGCGCAGCGACTCATTTTTTTTTTTTTTTTTTTTTTTCTTTTGGGTCACACCCAGCAATGCTCAGGGGTTTCTCCTGGCTCTGCACTCAGGAATCACTCCTGGCGGTGCTCGGGAGACCATATGGGATGCCGGGGATCGAACCCGGGCCGGCATAGGCCGGCTGCGTGCAAGGCAAACGCCCTACCGCTGGGCTATCGCTCCGGCCCCGACTCATTATTTTTACTATCATAACTAAGCTTATTAATTTTGTAAGTGCTGTCACGTGTGTTATTAGTGCTGACACCTGGAGAACATTTGGTCCCAGATGCTTACAGCCTTACGGACCTTCACGTGTGTTAGTCTTAAACAATTGGGAGTTTGGGGCCACAGCTGGTAGTGCTCAGGGTCACTGCTAGCAGGGAGCATGCAGAGCTGGGATTGAAGCTGGGTGGATTGACCTCAGGGGAGAATGAGCCCCGGAGGCCCTGTGCTGTGGCTGTGTAGCTCTGACACCTTTTTTTTTTTTTTTCTCTTTGGGTCACACCCAGCCATGCTCAGGGGCTACTTCTGGCTCTGCACTCAGGAATTACTCCTGGCGCTGCTCGGGGAACCATATGGGATGCCGGGGATCGAACTCGGGTCAGTCGCGTGCAAGGCAAACCCCTACCCGCTGTGTTATCGATCCAGCCCCTGAAACCATTTTATTTAAAATTGCCAGCTGCTGCTGCTTCTTCTTCCTCTTCCTCTTTTTTTTTTTTTTTTTTTTTGGGGTCACACCAGTGATGCTCAGGAGTTAATCCTGGATCTGCACTCAGGAATTTTTTTTTTTTTTTTTTTTTTTGCTTTTTGGGTCACACCCGGCAATGCTCAGGGGTTACTCCTGGCTCTGCACTCAGGAATTACTCCTGGCAGTGCTTGGGGGACCATATGGGATGCCGGGGATCGAACCCGGGCCGACACAGGCCGGCCGTGTGCAAGGCAAACGCCCTACCCACTGGGCTATCGCTCCGGCCTCCTGCACTCAGGAATTATTCCTGGCAGTACTTGGGGACCAATTGGGATGCTGAGGATTAAACCCATGTATGCCGCACGCAAGGCAACACCCTCCCCACTGTACTACAGCTCCAGCCCCATTCAGCCCCCAGTACCTTTATCCTTTTTTCTTTTTATCCTGGACCCGGTGCCTCGGATGAAACATACGTTATTTGTTCACCTGCTTGGCATCAGCATACCCCAGGGGTGCTAAACTCACCCAGCCCCATCCCCCATGGGACATCAGGCAATACCTAGGGTAGTTTCTGGCTGTCCCAGCAGGGCAGGACGTGTGCTTCTGGCAGCTAGTGGACAAAGGCCACTAGATGGCCTTTTAGCTCCCCCCAGGCACGGCAACCCACATCTGTGCCAAAATGTCACTGGCGGTTCCAAGGCGGGGAAACTTCACCATAAACCAATTAGTGCTCCTTCTAAACAGGTTCGCAGCGAGAAATCAGGAGCAATCAGTGTACAGCCAAGCAGAAAGGCTCGCTAGGGAATTCGTGCCTGTTTGTGTGTGTGTGTTGGTGCTTTTTTTAGTTGGGGTGACTTGGGTGCAGACCTTTTTCCTAATGCCATCGAGGTGCTCTGGGAGCCCAGATGGTATTTTTACCACTTGTTTGCCTCTCTGAGGACTGACCTCCCCGGAACCTCTGAAGTGCTTGGAATGTGATTCTGTTAATGATGCAAACTCTATAGCTTTGGAAGTCGAGCAGAATGTCAAAGGGAGTTAATTGCGCTCCTAAGGGAGAGCAAGGAAAGTTGTTTATTCCAGGTACCCTCTCCCGGTTTTCCCTAGGATTTCTCCTGGTTTCTCAACTTTCCAGAGTTGATTCTGGGAAGAAATGATTCAAGGAAACCAGGTCTGTTGTCTCTCCTTCCCAGCAGTGTCAGAAGCTTGGGAAAGGCTTCTGTTGGCATGTGCTGCGCCGAGCACCTCATGAGCTGGGAAACTCGGGGTTCAGTATCCCGTGACTGTGAAAACAGCCCATCATCAGAACAGAGGTTGTCAGCTCCGCTCACCTCTGCGCTCCTCCTTATCCCACTCAACCTGTTCTTGTGAGCTTCACGAGGCATCACAGCCCCGGAAATGGGAGGGACAAGAGATTTGAAGGTGGGGCTGGCGTGAGAGCACAGTGGATAGGGTGTTTGCCTTGTACGTGGCTGACCCGGCTTCCATCCCCAGCATCCCATATGTTCCTCCTAGCACCGCCAGAAGTAACCCCTGAGCATTGCCGGGTATGACCCAAAAAAATAAAAAAAAAATGGAAGCAGGGCGAAGACTCAAGAAATGATTGAGTTGACAAGCTATTTTAAAAAGCATGTCCTGGGGGTGGAATTACCTGACAGCCTGCTGGTAGTGATAAGTGTGTGTGTGTGTGTGTGTGTGTATGAATGAAAGAATAGCCTTGGGGTCTAAAAAATCAGTAAGAGAGAGGACCATGATTCTGGATGACTTTTATATATATATATATATATATATATATATATATATATATATATATATATATATACTTATATATGATGTATGTATATATACTTTTTTTTTGCTTTTTTGGGTCACACCCAGCAATGCTCAGGGGTTTCTCCTGGCTCTACACTCAGTAATTACTCCTGGCGGTGCTCGGGGACCATATGGGATGCCGGGGATTGAACCCGGGCCAGCACAGGCTGGCCGCGTGTAAGGCAACGCCCTACCCGCTGGGCTATAGCTCCAGCCCCTGTATGACTTATATTTTTGTCAATAATACTAAAAATTATTAGTCCAAGGAACCCCCGTACCATGATGGCAGTCATTTTTGATGTCCCCGGATGCCACAGCTCGTCAGAGCTCCACCCAAGAGAGGAGCCAATCTCAAACCCATCTTGTCAGAACCCCCACCCTGGAAAGAAGCCTATTTCACAGACACAGATGGGGCTGCTACCAGCTTTCCCTGTTGCGCACAGACACTTTGCAGCTGCACAGTGCATCAGTAAATACAAAAACTATGAATGCCCGCATGGCAGAGCCTGGCAAGCTACCCGTGTTGTATTTTATATGCCAAAAACAGAAACTAGAATAGCCCTCATTCCCATGACTTGAAGGAATGGTTTGAGGCTCTTCATGTTCTTGGAGTGAGCAGAGGCCCTTGGGCTATTCTAGCACATGACAGGGACAAGTGGAGATGCTACTGGCGCCCGCTTGAACAAATCGATGAACAACAGGTAGACAAGTGAAGTGATACAAGTGAATACGAAAAATTATTCCAAATGAGATCACTTGCCTCTTCTGGTTCTCAGTCTTTCATTACGAACCTCATTTATTCAAACATACCTTCAGCCTAACACATACTATTTAAAATATTATTTATTATTCCTATTCAGATATTCTTTCTTTTATTCAAACATTTACAAACTCCCCTACTGTGTGCCAAACATTGCATTAGTTTCTAATAATACAATGGCAAATGATCTTTGCCCTTAGGGAGCTTTGAAACTAGTGAAATGTTTGTTCTGCCTCTCACTCATTTACCAAAGTATTTACTGTTTGTGGATACAAAACAAGAACACAGGACCCCCCAGATACATAAAAATGAGACCAAAGGCCCCAAGGCATCTAAGAGAACAGCTAGAGCCTGGATCACATTGACTTCAGTATATCTATATCTATATCTATATCTATATCTATATCTATATCTATATCTATATCTATATCTATATCTATATCTATATCTACATCTACATCTACATCTATGTATACACTCTCTTGCATACACCTTCTCCATATATCTATAGCTATCTCTTTATCTATCTATCTATCTATCTATCTATCTATCTATCTATCTATCTATCACCTACCTACCTACCTACCTACCTATCTATAGGCAAGGAAGGTATACAACTCAGACCTTTTTTTTTTCTTTTTGGGTCCATCCAGTGATACTCAGGGTTAACTCCTGGCTCTGCACTCAGGAATTACTCCTAGTGGTGCTTGGGGACCATATGGGATGCCGGGGATCGAACCCGGGTCGGCTGCATGCAAGGCAAATGTACCTGCTGGACTATCACTCCGCCCCCAACTCAGACTTTTATAGACATCCAACTATACATTCAAATTTATCATTCTTTTTTGTATTATGTTAGAAACTACTCCAGAGTGATAGCACAGCAGGTAGGGCATTTGCCTTGCATGCGGCCAACTGAGATTCTGTCCCTGGCATCCCATATGGTCCCCGCAGCACCGCCAGGAGTAATTCCTGAGTGAAGAGCCAGGTTTAACCCCTGAACATTGCCGGGTGTGACACAAAACGCAAAAAAAAAAAAAAAAAAAAAGAAACTCCTTCATTAGCTTTACTTATTTTCAACCTAAATTGTTTCAGAAAGAGGGTATTTGCAATAGCCCAAATAGGCCAAATCTAAGACTGGTCACATGATGTTTCTGTCCAGGCTGGACTGTGCTTAAACAAACAAACAAACAAACAAACAAGTCGGGGCTAGAGTGATAGCACAGCGCAGGGCGCTTCCTTACAGCTGACTGAGTTCGACCCTGGGCACCATATGAGATCCCTGGGCCCACCATGAGTCATTGCTGAGTGAGCACCTTTGGAGCACCTTTGGGTGTAGCCCAGGGCCTGCCTATTTGTAGCCAAGGCTGACCTTTGACCGAAACAGACTGTGGAAAGACAGAAGGGGCTTTTTTTCCCTTTTTTTGGGTCACACGCCGGAATGCTCAGGGGTTACTCCTGGCTCTTTGCTCAGGAATCACTCCTGGCGGTGCTCAGGGGACCATATGGGATGCCGGGAATCGAACCCGGGTCATTTGCGTGAAAGGCCAATGCCCTCCCAGCTGTGCTATGGCTCCAGCCCCAGAGGGTCTTTATCTTGGCAAGTCTTTGGTATTCCACAACTTCTCTGCACACCTAAGAGGTTGGAAGACCTGTTTAATCAGGTCAAGAGAACGAAGGTTTGGTTAAACATTGGAACCTGAAAAAAATAATTAAAGAAAGGTTTGGAGCCTAGAAATTTTTGCCTCGCCCCCATTTCACACCCACCCCACCCCCTCTCAAAGGAATATATATATTTCTTCCAATTTCCTAATTCTCTGTCTCATGTCTGTCTCATGAGACAGACATGGGGCAGAGCTGCTACTGGTGCTCACTGTGCCCAGCCACTCATGAGGCGCCCGGGAGGGATGGCAAGTTCTAGCCCTGGCCCGCCACCCCAGCAAAGCCTCACAACAAGCCAGACGACCCCCACTCCATGAGGACCTCCATTTTCCGCATCCGGACTTTCCCCTTGTCAGAACTCCACCCAGCAGACCAGCCTATCACACCCGGTTCATCAATAAATGCTGGATTTTGAGATGACTACAAGAGTATGCTACCTGCACGGCAGAGCCTGGCAAGCTACCCGTGTCGTATTTGATATTCCAGATACCAGTAACAATTATAGACCTCATTCCCATGACCTGATGGAATGGTTTGAGGCTCTTTATGTTCCTGGAGCAAGCAGGTGCCTTTGGGTTCTACTTGCATGAGACAGGACATATGGAGATGTTACTGGTGCCCGCTCGAGCAAATCGATGATGAATGGGAAGACAGTGATTCCTAATTTTTTCCAAACAAATTATCACTTCTTTTTTTTTTTCTTTTTGCTTTTTGGGTCACACCCGGCAACGCTCAGGGGGTTACTCCTGGCTCTGCACTCAGGAATCACTCCTGGCGGTGCTCAGGGGACCATATGGGATGCCGGGATCGAACCCGGGCCAGCACAGGCCAGCCGCGTGCAAGGCAAACGCCCTACCCGCTGGGCTATAGCTCCGCCCCAAATTATCACTTCTAAGTTTTTCCAGTATATAAATTTGGGAGGTATCAGCAAATTTGTGTACTTCAGTTTCTCAATAAAGCTTCTTAGTAATATACTTAATATATGTGAGAATAGTATATATGATGATTATATATACTATGATCATCATTAAATGAGATATATAGATATATAGAGAGTGGTTCATCATTAAATGCACGAACTGAGAGCCTACTACCGAGAGTATCCCACCCGCACGGCAGAGCCTGGCAAGCTACCCGTGTCGTATTTGATATGCCAAAAACCAGTAACAATTATAGACCTCATTCCCATGACCTGAACGAATGGTTTGAGACTCTTTGTGTTCCCGGAGAGAGCAGATGCCCTTGGGCTACATTAGCATGCAACAGGACGTATGGAGAGGTTTTTGGTGCCCGCTCGAGCAAATCGATGAACAACAGAATGACAAGTGATACAAGTGAAGTGATAGTATATATGTATATATGTATATATATTTAATGCCTATTTAAGACCCAATTCTTTTATATTTCTTTTTTTTTCCTGCTTTTTGGGTCACACCCAGCAATGCTCAGGGGTTCCTCCCGGCTCTGCACTCAGGAATTACTCCTGGTGGTGCTCAGGGTACCATATGGGATGCTAGGGATCGAACCCGGGTTGGCGGCGCCGCAAGGCAGACGCCCTCCCGCTGTGCTATCGCTCCAGCCCCCTAATATAATATAGCTTTCAAAGATACAGGGAAGAAAACTTTCTAACCGTTCTCCTGTGTGTCTCGGTAACTTAACTGAGGTCCCCTGCCTGGGGAATTATCCTAGGTGCTGGAATGCGAGGGAAGGAAAAAGCGACTACAGCCGTGGGACTACAATTCCCGGGAGACCCCGCGCCCGCGGCCCCGCGCAT
The DNA here is from genome assembly GCA_021461705.1 of Cryptotis parvus. Lineage (NCBI taxonomy): Eukaryota > Metazoa > Chordata > Mammalia > Eulipotyphla > Soricidae > Cryptotis > Cryptotis parvus. The sequence continues at coordinate 18,751 of JAJIBD010014121.1, forward strand.
GCCCAGTCTGAGCCCATCGAGGGCACGGAGCCCAACAGGGCGGGGGCTTGGTTCGGAGCCGCGAGGCGTGGGCGTGGCGTGGGCGTGGCCACGGAGGGCGAGCGCTGCCGGCGCGGCCCGGAACACGCTAGTGGAGCGGAAGATGGCGGCGGCGGCGGTGGCTGCAGCCGGGACCCCAGTCGGGTTGAAGCGGAGGAGCCGCAGGCTCTGACCTCGCTCTGGCTCCGTTGCGCGCGGTGGAGCGTGTGCGAGGCCCCGCGCGTCGGGCAGGGGCGGCGGCGGCGACTGCGCGCCGCCCTGAGGAGCGCGCCGGGCGGCGGCGCGGCTGCGGCTGAGGAGAGAGCCGGCTCCGGGCCTCCGCGTTCTCCTGCTCTCCGGGGCCCCCGCCTCCTCGGGGGCGGCGGCGGCGATGTTCTCGGTCCTGTCGTACGGGCGGCTGGTGGCCCGCGCCGTGCTCGGCGGCCTCTCACAGACCGACCCCAGGGCCGGCGGCGGCGGCGGCGGCGACTACAGGGCTGGTAACGGCCGGCTGCGGCTTCGGCAAGGACTTCCCGTAAGGGCCTCCTGAAGAAGGGCGCGTGCTACGGGGACGACGCGTGCTTCGTGGCCCGGCACCGCTCGGCCGACGTGCTCGGTGAGTCTCCGGCCGGCGCCCCCCGCCGCCCCCGCCCGGCCCCGGGTCCGCCTCCCGGGGACTCCCTCGCCCGGGGCTTCCCCCGGCCGCTCGGACGGCGCAGAGCCAGCCCGTAGTAGCCGGCGCGCGGCGAGCGCTTACTATGTGCCAGGCGCCGTGCCAAGCGCTGCGAGGTGCGTTTTCCGCTCCAGCACCCCGGGAGTCGAGGGAAACTGAGGCGCCGAGCGGCCGAGCCACGTGCTCAAGGTCACCCAGCCCGGGAATGTGACCGGTCGGCGCGCCCTTAGCCGCCGGGCTGTGCCCGCCGCGGGCGACGTGCCTCTGCCCCCGCGCCCCCGTCCCGGGGTCCCGCGCCCCCGCCCTGTGCCCCCGCCCCGCGCCCCTACCCCGCGCCCGCCGCCGGGACAGGCTGGAGGTGGGGGATCCCCGCTTTCCCCGCCGGCTCCTGGCCGCGCAGCCCGACCGGGATCACCGATTGCAGGGACGCGCCTGAGCCCCCTCGCAGCCCCGCCGCCGCGCTCCATCCTGGGGGGGCCGCGAAGGCGCGGCAGATGCCCACTCGCTGGGAGGCTCGCCTGGACCTGGCCCCGGGCGGTCGGCCCGGCTGTCTAGCCTGCAGGCAAGAGATTGAGCAGCGGAGGAGGAAAAAGCCTTTTATTATTTTTTTAGTTTTTGAGGCCACAGGTGCTTCCTAGGCCTGTTCAGTTACACTTAGGCGGGTGCGGGGAGGGCCAGGCACGAGCTGTCCGAAACTTGGGGCATCACGGCTGTGTCGAGAGGAAATGAGCCCTGTGCCGCTCAGCCGCCTTTGAAGTCCAAGGACAGGCTGTCATTGAACCTAGGTTCAAATGTCACCGTGGTTTCACTTCTCAAGTGGATCCAGTGTTTTGGTTACTTTAAATTTTGTGTGCGGAGGCAAAGTTTGGCGTTGGAACAAATAGTCCTGCAATTTCTTTTTTATGACAATAATTATTTTTTAATTTGATCTCAGAATAACTGCCTATTATCCTTGCTTCTGCAGCATGCAGAGTTTGTGAACGTGGAACCGTAAAGGTGTTTTTTCAGGATTAGCTTATGAGTTACCTGGGTTCAGAAGATCTTTTTCAGGGCTGGAGAGATAGTACTACGGGTAGGAAGCTGCGTTGGCGTGCTGCCAGCCAGGCTCGGATCTGAGCACCGCATATGGTCCCTGAGCACTGCCAGGAGTAACTCCGGAGTGCAGAGCCTGCAGTATCCCCTGAGCACTGTTAGGTGTGGACCCCAAACAATCATTTTAGTGTTTAGGCAACTCTATTGATTCTGATTTTGAGGAATACACACACTCCTTAGGTCAGTTGCAGATTGAAATAATACAAATCTCTCTGGAAGTCAGCTTGAACCTGACTCAGTATCTTTTGATCAAGTGTTGTCCCTGGGGCTGGAGAGGGATTTGGGCGCTGGCCTTGCACAGCAGCCAGTGGACCTGGATTTGATCCTCCACACTCCATGTGATCCCTTGAATCCCACAAGGGGTGATCCTAGTTCCTAAAGCCAGGTGTAAGCCCTGAGCACCACTGGTTGTGGCCTGCAAAAGCTTCTAATAATGACAGCAAAACCCAATAAAGATGACTGTCCTTTCTCATTTAGTTAGAAGAGCGCGCAGAAACCCCTGTGGTCTTTGCTCCTTTTTCAAGCTGCAATCATAGTGCAATAGGATAGGGGATATGCAGCCACTGAAGATTCCTCTTAAGAACTGTCTGCAAGTTGACTTGCAAAATATTTGTGATTGAGAGCCAGAGAGATAGTACAGTGGCTGAGGCTCTTGCCTTGCATGCTGCAGACCCAGCTTGGATCCCCTGTAGCATAGATGGTCTCCTGAGTCCCCAGGAACGATCCCTGAATGTAGAGCCAGTAGTAAACTCTGAGCACCACTGGGTGTGGTGCACACACAGTGATAGAATTTATGATATAGGGACAAATGTGTCATATCTCTATATTGAGACTTTATTAAATTTTCTGAACACTGCCTTGAGAGTGGTATTTATAAGCAGATGGGAAATTTTGAACAAAATTTTTTCTGAAAAATGTATAGTTCTGGCAAAAGTTGTATGATATGATACTCAGTTGGCTAACTTAAGGTACTCACTTTTCTCCATCTTTTTTTTTTTTTTTTTTTTTTGGTCACACCCAGCAATGCTCAGGGGTTTCTCCTGGCTCTGCACTCAGGAATTACTCCTGGCGGTGCTCGGGGGACCATATGGGATGCGGGGATCGAACCTGGGCCGGCATGGGCCAGCCGCGTGTAAGGCAAACACCCTACCCGCTGGGCTATTGCTCCAGCCCCGACTTTTCTCATCTTGAGAGTGAAAAGACAGGTTGCTTGGACCTTAAGAATTAAGTCCACTGGGCCAGAGAGATTAGAGGGTGGTTAGGGCATTTGCCTTGCATGCAGCTGACTTGGGCTTTATTCTCCACATCCCTATGGTTCCCTGAGGCAGGCCAAGGGCCAGGAGGAACCTATGAGCATCTCTGGGGGTGTCTAAAACAACAACAAAAGGAAGTCATCAGATCAGTTTTTCTTCTTGCTTCCAGAAAATGCCCATTGTTGCTTTGCAACTCCAGCAGTAGGTCTCACTTTCAGTCTTATGTGGGAATCTTGAGATTTCTTCTCTTTTCTATCTGGCATTAATCCAGATTTAAATTTTTCTTGGTTCTGAGAATTTG
>JAJIBD010014122.1:0-46573 GCA_021461705.1 Cryptotis parvus
TCACTTGATCAATTGAATCCCGTTATTCATCGATTTGATCGAGTGGGTGTCAGTAACATTTCCATTGAACCCTATCACATGCCAATGTAGCCCAATGGCATTTGGTTGATTCAGAAATATGAAGAGCCTCAAACTGTTCCTACAGGGTCTTGACAAGGAAGTCTGACCATCTTGTAGGTGGGTGGCCATGTTATCTTTTGACATCCCATGGGATCCAGTGTGTAACAGCTCTAGTCCAGCAGTCATCTTTAAATCACATTACATGTGCAGCCCATCTGATTTTTGATGCCTTGGCAAACAAGACACCGTCCCTGATTCTGGAATAGCGACGGAAGTCAGAACTCCAGATTCCTTCTCTCACTTGAGTGAGGCATGATATTCCAAGCATAGCTCTTTTGATTCCTCTCTGGGGAGACCCAAATAGCACTCTCATCTTGCTTTCGTAGGCCCAGGTCTCTGAGGCGTATGTTAATGTAGGGAGAACGGTGGAGTCTAAGAGATGTGCCCGGAGCCGGAGGTTCTTTGTCCCTTTAGCTATTTCTTTGATGCCTTTGAAGGCATTCCATGCCGCTCTCTTCCTCCTGTGCAGCTCAGGTTTTAGGTCATTCATCATGTTGACTTCTCGACCTAGGTATACATAGCTGCTGCATTCAGAGATGTCTGTTCATCGAGAGTGAATGGGGCCTCTGGAACTAGTTCATTTTTCATAAACATAGTATTCTTTAGATTCAGCTGTAGACATATATTTCCACATTCTCGGTCGAAGTCAGCCAGTATTGGTGCCGTTTGGCTAATGTTTGGTGTTTTTAGAATGATGTCATCAGCGAAGCGGAGGTGGTGTAGTTGCCAACCATCTATCTTCACTCCCATTCCTTCCCATTCTAATTGCTGCATGATGTTCTCGAGGGTGGCGCTGAAGAGTTTTGGTGAAATGGTATCATTCTGCCGAACCCCTCTTTTGACATCAATGATCACTTCCTTGTAGAATGGTGAGATCCTGGTGGTGAATCCGTAATACAGCTCACGAAGGATCTTGATGTATTGGGTTTGAATACCCTGTTTGGCTAGGGGCTTCGATGTCTGCTTCAGTCTCCACAGAATCAAAGGCTTTCTGTAAATCAATGAACTTAAGACAGAGCGGCATCTTGTACTCCCTACAAACCTCAATGAGTTTGGTTACCTGTTGCAGGACTCCTCTAAGAGCTGCTGCATCTGCTCTGAATTGCCGCCTGCAAATCACTTTGTAGATAAACGGGGTAGTCTAAATGTGGCAGTTTATCTGACCATGTATTCTGTACTAGCTGGTATAAATATTCTCCCATGCTACCACAATCATCGTGGGACTAGCTAGATCTTACCAGCATATTTGCCTGGCCACGTAGGATCCCTAAGTAGTTAGACCAGAGAGAAATGCTGTTTGCCTCCAAGCAAACAAGCATGGCTCCCCTGATCACTATCATATAAACTAAAATACAAAACTACTGTGAAGTAGACAAGACTTGTGAAGGCTTGGAGAAATATTTAACTGGTACTAGTATTGGACTTTGGTATAGAGACAAGCCATCTCGAAACCCCTTCTCTACCCTAGAAAGGTTTTTTCCAGGCAGATCTTGGCTCAAGACATTAGCATATAAAAGGGCCTAGGTGAGGTGATGGGAGAAATTACCTGAGGGCATTTGACCCTTCCTGCTTTCCATAACAGTGGGAGAGAGATCTGAGTTGCAGGGGTATAAAACTAGGCTGCTTCCTCTCTTGCGCCCTTTTTTTGGGGCTCTCTGTTTGTGAGCTCACACCCTTCTTGGGAGTATTGTCTTTGTCTCCTCTTTATAGGGCCTTTACACATGGTGGAGCGCCATTTTGGCCTACACGTGGCTGGGGTTCTAGCCTGGAATCCTAAGCACAGGGTTTTCCCCTATTGTGGATTTGTTCAGATTTTTACTTATCTGAACTTGTGATAAGTAAAAGCCTTTTAAAACTGCATTGGACTCCTGAGTCTTCATCCATTCCCGCCAGCTTCCAAGGTAGAAGGGAACCTGCACCAGGCACTGTTGGGGACCCCAGCAGCGCCGCCAACAGTTACCGTGTGGATATGGTCGATTGTGCTAAATCCTTTCCAGAAGCCAGCTTGCGTCATGGTTGCCCTTCATCTACAGTAACAGTAACAAAAATGTTTATTTTCCTAATCCTGAAAGAGCCCTTAATTCGGCAGCAGTAAAAAAAGGCGAATACGCGGTGCCTGATAAAATTCCACGGCCATCCGAGGCTGCCAAAACAAAGAAGGACTAAAATGAACTGTCTGTACTTTCAATGCCCGTGCGCTGGCATTGGAAGCATATATTGGAGGATCTGATGCTGCAAGCGCAGAAGATCAAGTATGATATCATTGGTCTGACAGAGACGGAGGAGGCGTCAGTTGCATCACGCTGTATTTGACACCGGAGAGAATTGTTCCTTGGAACATGCGACCGAAAAAGAGGCATCGGTGGCATTGGTGTCCTTGTCAACACGAACATGGCCGCCAACATTGACTCATTTGAAAGCCTAACAAACCGAATAGGATGATTACACTTGAAGAGATGTGGCCTACTGCCAGCAACTTCTATCTTTATTGTATACGCACCAACATCCACATACAAAGGAGATAAAATCGAGAAATTCTACATGGAACTGGAGGAGTTCTATAAAAAAGATCACAACTTCTACAAGATCTTAGTTGGTGATTTTAATGCCAAGATAGGACCAAGAAGATCGACTGAAGAACTCCACATCGGGACCCATGGCCTAGAATGGAACAGACAGGGTGAGAGACTCTCTGAGTTCATCATGTCCACTAAGACCATTCATGGGAACTCACAGTTCCAGAAGGCTGAAGCGAAAGCGTTGGACATGGGAATCTCCTGGTGGGACGGTTCCACAATGAAATTGACCACATCATCTTCAATCCACGATTTTGTCTGACTGACGTTGCTGTCGTCCCCCAAATTCCAAACAGGATCGGACCACCATCTCCCTTCATGCAAAATTCTACTTCACGCAACTGGGAGAAAAGGCTGCAAAGTTTAAGAAGAGAACTCCAGAATGACCACCAACTGGGAACTCTTTAGCACCATTGCACAACATGGGAAGATTCCATCATTGATGACATTGATGAAGAATACAACCGCCTGATTCAGCACCTCCATGATTGTGCGACGAAGGCCGAGAGTGAAAAAGACACAAAAGGACGCCTGTCTTCAGAAACTCTCAAGCTCATTCGCCAACATGGCTAGGCGCGAGCCTCAGGTGACCAAATGCTAATTTCCAAGCTTACTAAACGGTGCAGAGAAGCGATAAAAGAAGACCTCAAAGACAGAAGAGCAGAAATACTGGAAGATGCAGCAGAAGCCGGGAAAAGCATTCTCACCACCCGCCTGTCCTTCACCAACCATAAGACCAAGATGACTGCCCTCCGATGCCCTGATGGATCTATCACATCTTCCAGAAAGGCAATGAGAAGATTATCCAGGACTTCTACTCAAATCTCTTTGATAGCCACATCCATACCTGCCCACATACCAAATTCCACAGGATGGATATGTCATTCCCAACATTCTCCCTTCTGAAATCCGACATGCCATTTTGTCGGTAAAGAAGGGAACAGCACCAGGCCCAGACAAAGTCAGAACCGAACACCTAAAGAATCTGCCATCAGTACTCATCAATACACTAGCTCGGCTCTTCACACGCTATCTGTCTGAATGCAAGGTGCCCTCCCAATGGAAAACCAGCAGGACAGTTCTACTGTTTAAGAAGGGAGACATTCATGACATCAGCAACTATCGCCCCCATCTGCCTGTTGTCCATCATCTACAAGCTGTTTACATGAGTAATTCTGAACAGGATTGGCAGAACACTAGATGAAGTGTAAAGAAATATATTGAACAAATATATTTAATTAGCAGTTGGCAGATGTCAACTAGATCACTTAAAGGTAGCCTATTGCTTCATATGCTGGGGCAGAAGGCAGTTGGGATACAGAAGGGACCACTCTAGCAAAGATAATTATGAGTGAAACCTGATCATGAGCTGCTTTGTAATTATGGGTCTCATGGTTAAGACAAGAAAAATTAAAGAAAAATGTTTTCATTGAACTTAGAGGAAAAATTTTTAAATAGCAAAATTATTTTCTACAGTTTTATCTAAAAAGTAGAAAAAATGAGAAACATTTTATTTCTAATTAAAAGTAAGGAAAATAATACAAAAATAAGATTGGCTAAGTGGGCTGACTATAAAATGCAAAGACTAGTGCATACTTAAAAATTCCCTACAAGGGCTGGAGTGACAGCCCAGTGGGTAGGGTGTTTGGCTTGCTCACAGCCAGCCTCTGCCAGCCTGGGTTCGATCCCCATATGGTCCCCTGAGCACCCCAGGAGTAATTCCTAAGTGCAGATCCAGAAGTAATCCCTGAGCATTGCGGGTGTGACCCAAAAAAGGCCAAAAAAATTTCTCTACAGATGCATAGATGTCTTTCACTTATACAAAAAGGGCAATCTGCGTTCTAAATATTCACCATGTATATGTATCTATGTTTTGAAGATGCCATTTTTGCTTGTTAAATGAGTAAAATTTAATTTTAAACCAAGTTGATATTCAATTATTTGAAATATTTTAATATTTATCTTAATAGCTTCACACACATACAAGAACAATATAGGTCTAACAAATAATAGAATAGCACACATTCATTTTATCTATTAGAAAACATATTTTAAGCACTTCATTGGTATACTAAAATGCCATTTGGTCAAATTATTACAGGTGGTATTTAGAAATGGATTGAAAGCCTAAGGTTGGGATGCAAGATCTGGCTTTACAGTCACAAAACAGTAAGCTTTATCCATTCACAATAAACACTTTTGAAATTTTATGTTCATCTCTTATAGCTTAAACCAAATTGAAATTCACTGTCTTCCCGTTCATCTTCGATTTGCTTTCGAGCAGGCATCAGTAACATCTCCATATGACCTGTCTCATGCAGGTAGAGCCCAAGGGAACCTGCTTGCTCCACGAACATAAAGAGCCTCAAACCATTCCATCAGGTCATGGGAATGAGGTCTATAATTGTTACTGGTATCTGGCATATTAAATACGACACGGGTAGCTTTCCAGGCTCTGCCGTGTGGGTAGCATCAAAAAATTGAAATTCATGTCTATTAATAATTTATACAATATGAAGTGGATAGAATATGGTAATAAAACATAATTTATAAGAAATAATTATGAAAAATTTAACTCATACACTTAGTTGAGTTCTCATAATTTTGTTGGTCTACAATCAGGGAACCAATGGACATGTAGTTTTTAAGTCTACATTGATTTAATAATGACCTAAGGGATCAGGTATAGTATGTACAACTCTGAGGGACAGTTTAGTCAAACATGATTCTGGAGCACATTATCATTTAGTGAAGAGAACTGAAAATAAGTGTTACCATGGGTAGAGCTGGGTTAACACTGCAATTGAGAGAGACAGGGAGCAATTAATTCAGTAATATATGAGAGGCCTCTTGAATATCTTGAAAAATGAGTATAACTGAAAACAATCAGTTGCAAATTCAGGATATACATGATCTTAGTCTTTGTTAATAGACAATAAATGTGTACTTTGAAAGTAGTGAAAATGAACAAAATAGTAATGATATTTAACAAGTAGAATAGAAAGCTGACAAAGGTATAATTAAGCACCTACTCCAATAGCCCTGGTGTTTTTTAAGGATTAACTTGACAAGAATATTTGCACAGAGTGTGAGACTAGGTATTTCCTTCAAGCAGTGCCAATTTTTGACATATTACAAAACAGTACTTTTTCTGTCTTTGCCACAAGTTGTAAATAAAACCCTCCTTTGACTTTGAGCTTTTCAACCTTTTCACTATTTGATTCTTGCTTCTTCTATACATGTGGCAGAAAAGTATGAAAGGGACAGAAATGCAATGAAGTCATGTGATGAGTGATTGTAAATTTCTACTCAGGAATTTTTCTTTTTTCCAAAGTCGCAATGGTATATGAGAGACTTTTATTTTTGCTCTAGCATAGTGTGAACACTTTTCTTTGACTAATAATCTTTTTCATTAACCTTTTAAAGAGAGCTTCTGGCAGTTTTTAAATTATGAATGGAATTATTCAGTGAAAATTACCTTATCCATACTAAACCATATGAACTCAAAATTCACTATCCAGACACATACAAATTTAACACTTTTTATTTAGTATAAAGCATTTAAGGAAATCTGGGGTGGTAAAGAAGCAAAAAAAAAATAACCCAAAGCCCATTGAACTCTGTTATTTTTCTTCTTTCTAAGTTTTGCCCAACATTTCTGATTATATATTGACCTTTCTACCCTGATGTCTACTCGTTATAGTCTACCTATAATAGTTGATTTCTATGTTTTATTTTGCTTAATTATTATATCAATGCATTTAACTTGGATCTTATGAAATTTTGAAAGCTATAGATTTCTATGACTGGAATTTTTTTCAAAGTGACTACATCAATATTTAAAACAATTATACTGCTCTGTTGTGAGATTTGTACAATCTGAGATTTTGTGTTGAATTGTATATATGCTTAGACAAAATTAATATATGTACATATTTGTAGAGCTATCAGGAAAAGTGGGTATGAATTATTTCATGCTATTCATGTGTGCAAATGATATGAATTCATATACCTTTTCAGCAAAAGAGTTTAATTTCTTAGTTACTTTTTGTGTTCATTTTTTCTTGCTAATATTAAAAATCTATTTCTTAGAGATTTGCTTGCTTCATTTTGGGCCGCATCTGGCAGCGCTCATGAATCAATTCCAGCTCTGTGCTCAGGGCTCTCTCTCCTGACTGACTCAGGGGATCATGAGGGATGCCAGGGAGTAAATCCAGGTTAGTTGCAGATAAAGCAAGTAACTTTCTTGCTGTGTTACTTCTCCTTTCTGTCCCTTTTACTAGTATTCTAAGAGATTTACCTGTTACTAGGGAAACAATTTCTTTATGGTTCCCTGTGGGTGGCACGCCCTACTGAGCATTAGGCTCAGGCTACACTTAGCTTATGTGAAGAGCTGCTCCCTGCCTTTAGGGAATCTCCGGAGAAGATACAATGGGAGCTTGGGCAGAATTGGATTGATTTAATAATTTTGTATGGCATAAATATTCTTATTATGAATATTATGAGTCTTGCTTACCCCAATTCAATACTCTTCCTACTCCCACAGGTCGCCATGAGGGACATGTGGATATTCCAAGAGTTCTTGGCCACATTGAATCAATCATAATGTAATCAGTTCTCCTAGTTCAAAAGAGACTTGGCAGTGCGCCTCCGGGCAAACTGATGTGTCTCTGATTCTAAAGGTATTGCCAAAGTGAATTATTCTGATGGATTTTGGGCCTTAGTGGGATTTAAATTCTGAAATTAGCTGGCTATATATTCATGGTAAGAAGTATAAATGCCATTCTCTAAAAATTACATTCTGAGTTGCTTTCCGGTTCAAAGATGTATCCCCTCCCCACTCTCCTAAGGAGATCTTATCTCAGGGAGTCAGCTCTGGCATTTGTGATGCCAAAGGGCCCACCTTTAGATCTGCATTTCAATACTGTCATTTTCCTGGCTTCCTCTCTAGATAGTCAAGCCCATAATGGGCTGGGCTGGAAGTTTTGGGTGGGCTTCTATCTATAAAATAAGATAGGAGAGAGGAGAAAGGGCTTTTTGGCCATTTTGGCACCTCTTTGCTCTCTTCTCTGCAAGCCTCCTCTCCATTCTCCTTCCTGTTTGGCCTTAGCATGTGGTAGCTGCCATCTTAACCTAGGATTCTAAACCTGCTTCGCTTCTCTGCACCGTTTAGCAAGCTTGGATGTTAGCATTTGGTCTCCTGAGGCTCTTGCCTTGCCACGTTGGCGAATGAGCTCGAGAGTTTCTGAGAACAGGCGTCCTTTTGTCTTTCTTCTCTCTCTCGGCATTCTTCGAATAATCATGGAGGTGCTGAACCAGTCGGTTGTATTCTTCATCGATGTCGCCAATGATGGTATCTTCCCATGTTGCTGCAATGGTGCCAAAGAGTTCCCAGTTGGTGGTCGTTCTGGGAGTTCTCTTCTTAAACTTTGCAGCCTTTTCTCCCCGTTACGGGAAGTAGAATTTTGCACGAAGGAGACGGTGGTCCAATCCTGTTTGGAATTTGGGGACGACAGCTACATCGGTCAAACAAAACTGTCGATTGAAGATGATCTGGTCAATTTCATTTGTGGAACTGTCCGCCAGGAGATTCCCATGTCCAACGTTTCACTTCAGCTTTCTGGAACTGTGAGTTCCCATGAATGGTCTTGGTGGACATGATGAACTCAGATAGTCTCTCACCCTGTTCGTTCCATTCTAGGCCATGGGTCCCGATGTGGAGTTCTTCAGCCGATCTTCTTGGTCCTATCTTGGCATTAAAGTCACTGACTATGATCTAGTAGAAGGTGTGATCTTTTTTTATAGAACTCCTCCAATTCCATGTAGAATTTCTCAATTTCATCTTCTTTGTATGTGGATGTTGATGCGTAGACAATGAAGATAGAAATTGCTGGCAGTGGGCCACATCTCTTCAAGTGTAATCGTCCTATTTTGTTTGTTAGGCATTCAAATGAATCAATGTTGATGGCCATGTTCGTGTTGACAAGGACACCAATGCCACCGATGCCTCTTTTTCGTCGCATGTTCCAAGGAACAATTCTTCTCCGGTGTCAAATACAGCATGATTCAACTGGCGCCTCCTCTTCTCAGTCAGACCAATGATGTCGTACTTGATCTTTTTCGCTTGCAGCATCAGATCCTCAATATATGCTTCCGATGCCAGCGTACGTGCATTGAAAGTACAGACAGTCATTTTAGTCCTTCTTCGCTTTGGCAGCCTAGGATGGCCGTGAAATTTTATCAGGCACTGCTCGTTTGCCTTTCTTACTGCTGCATATTAAGGGCTCTTTTGGGGTCAGGAAAATAAACATGTCTGTTACTGGATTTGGCATATCGAACACACATCGGACAACTTGCCAGGCTCTGCCATGCGGGCACTATATTCTCATTACTTTGTAGGGCTCTCTCAGAGGGATGGGGGAGAATATTTACGGTAATTTGGAGATAAATTGCGCAGCCGCACCCGCCGCACGCAACAGGGAAAGCTGGTTTCTGCTCTGCCAGGTGTACCTTGTGTCTTAGGCTCAAGCATTCCTGCACTGGAAATACTCTCCTCTGAAGGGCGGGTCTCTGCGTGGTGGGTCCTTGTAGGCTGGGTTTCTGACAAGCCAGGCTGGAGACTGGATTAATCTGTGGGCTGGAGACTGGATTAGTCTGCTGGGTGGAGATCTTACCTGCTGCAGAGTATGGATTGTGAAGATAATACTTATGAAAACAAAAATTCAGGAAGTACACTACTCTCAACTTAGATGTATCCGGTGCCAAAGGATGTGTTGATGTGCTCTAGGGATGAAAGGACATCTGGAACAGCAGTCAAACTGACACTCCACGGTTATTCACCAAGATCCATCTGTCCTTTGGTTAGACATAGCTACGTGCTCCCTTGAAATGTTTGGACGATTTCTGGTGGAAACTCCAGAAGCGATAAAAAGAAGATCTCAAAGACAGAAGAGCAGAAATACTGGAAGATGCAGCAGAAGCCGGGAAAAGCATTTGCACTGCCCGCCTGTCCTTTGCCAACTATAAGACCAAGATGACAGCCCTCCGACGCGCTGATGGATCTATCACATCTTCCAGAAAGGCAATGGAGAAGATTATCCATGACTTCTACTCAAATCTCTTTGATAACCACATCCACCTGCCCACATACCAAATTCCACAGGATGGATATGTCATTCCCAACGTTCTCCCTTCTGAAATCCAACATGCCATATCGTCGGTAAAGAAGGATACAGCACCAGGCCCAGACAAAGTCAGACCCGAACACCTGAAGACTCTGCCATCAGTACTCATCAATACACTAGCTCGGCTCTTCACACGCTACCTGTCTGAATGCAAGGTGCCCTCCCAATGGAAAACCAGCAGGACAGTTCTACTGTTCAAGAAGGGAGACATTCACGACATTGGCAACTATCGCCCCATCTGCCTGTTGTCCGTCATCTACAAGCTGTTTACACGAGTCATCCTGAACAGGATTAGCAGAACACTAGATGAAGGACAACCATGCGAGCAAGCAGGCTTCCGGAAAGGATTCAGCACAATCAACCATATCCACACAGTAACCAAGCTCATTGAGGTTTGTAGGGAGTACAAGATGCCACTCTGTCTCACGTTCATTGATTTACAGAAAGCCTTTGATTCTGTGGAGACTGAAGCAGTCATCGAAGCCCTAGCCAAACAGGGTGTTCAAACCCAATACATCAAGATCCTTCGTGAGCTGTATTACAGATTCACCACCAGGATCTCACCATTCTACAAAGAAGTGATCATTAATGTGAAAAGAGGGGCCCGACAGGGTGATACCATTTCACCAAAACTCTTCAGCGCCACCCTCGAGAACATCATGCAACAATTAGAATGGGAAGGAATGGGAGTGAAGATAGATGGTTGGCAACTGCACCACCTCCGCGCTGATGACATTGTTCTAATAACACCAAACATTAGCCAAGCGGCAAAATGTTGGCTGACTTTGACGGAGAATATGGAAAGATAGGTCTACAACTGAATCTAAAGAAAACAATGTTCATGAAGAAATGAACTAGTTCCAGAGGTCCCATTCACTCTCAATGGAACAAACATCTCTGAATGCAGCAGTTATGTGTACCTAGGTCGAGAAATCAACATGATGAACGACCTAAAACCTGAGCTGCACAGGAGGGAAGAGAGCGGCATGGAATGCCTTCAAAGGCATCGAAGAAATACCTAAAAGGACAAAGAACCTCCGGCTCGGGCACATCTCTTTGACTCCACCGTTATCCCTGCATTAACATTCGCCTTAGAGACCTGGGCCCTACGAAAGCAGGATGAGAATGCTATTCGGGTCTCCCAGAGAGGCATCGAAAGAGCTATGCTTGGAATATCACGCCTCACTCAAGTGAGAAAAGAAATCCAGAGTTCTGACTTCCGTCGCCATTCCAGAATCAGGGACCCTGTCTCGTTTGCCAAGGCATCAAAAATCAGATGGGCTGGACATGTAATGCGATTTGGAGACAACCGCTGGACTAGAGCTGTTACCGACTGGATCCCACGGGATGTCAAAAGATCATGTGGCCGCCCACCTACAAGATGGTCAGACTTCCTTGTAAAGACCCTGAAGGAACGGTTTGAGGCTCCTTCATATTCCTGAATCAACCAGATGCCACTGGGCTACATTGCCACGTGATAGGGTCCAATGGAAATGTTACTGGCTCCCCGCTAGAGCAAATCGATGAATAACGGGATTCAAGTGATCAAGTGAAGTGATCTAAACCTGTATTGGCCGGGCCCAGCTAGGAACCTAAAATCCAGTCTTTTTCTTGTTACTGGATTGTATACCAGAACCTGTGTGAGTAAAAGCCTTTTAAAACTGCTCTTGACTCCTGAGTTTTCATCCATTCTCTACCAGCTTCAGAGGTAAAGGGGAACTAATTTTCTGATATCATTGGGGACCCCAGCATCTTCCCAATAGTTCCCAACCTTGGGAAGTTATGGAATTTTTCTATTTGAAGATACCTGAATATTTTTTTGCTCACATAGAAATTTTGAATAATAATAAAATCAAATTTTTTCTGATGTTAAAATCAGTAATATATACAAGAAAATTCTTCAAGCTCATTATCTATACAGCAATCACTTGATACTTCTTAGTATTGTCTCAATTTACATCTTTGGAAGGCTAGAGTGATGGCAAATCTATTTGGAGATCATCTAAATTTAGCTATTGTTTGGAGGCCACTGTCCATTGTTAAGCTCCTCTGACAGTATTTGGAGCAGGCATCACACACAGAACTCTACAACCATGTTGAATGACAGGCCTAGCTAGCTTGGAAGCTTTGTTGTTTTATTCACTCACAGCTTAAACTATTTATATGTTTGTTGCAGTACACTGCTGCCCAGATCCTCTGCTTCTGGCCTGGAGTTGCCTCCTGCAGGCCACTTTGTAGATAGGAGGAGGACAGTTTGAATGTGACAGTTTATCATATATTCTATACTGGCTGGTATAAATATTTTCTTATGCTGCCACAATCATCGTGGGACTAGCTAGATCTTAACAGTATATTTGCCTGGCCACGTTGGATCTCTAAATAATTAGACCAGAGAGAAATGCTGTTTGCCTCCAAGTAAGCAAGCATGACTCTCTGATAACCCAAATGCTAATACAACCATGAAGTAAAGACGAGACTCTTGTGAAGGCTTGGAGAAATATATACCTGGCTGTAGAATATTCTTTGGTACAGATGTATGCCTTTGTATTCTGAGATACAATTCATCTCAGATGCTCCTCCTAACTGCAGGGGCTCTTCCATGGCAGATCTTGGCTGGGGCAGCATTAACATCTCAAAGGGCCTAGGTGAGGTCCTGGGAGAAATTACCTGAGGGGATTTGACCCTAACTGCTCTCCATTGGAGTGGGTGGTCTGTGTGGCAGGGATATAAAACTGTAGCCTGCTTGCTTTCAGCTCTTTTTTGTTGGGGCTCCCTGCTTGTCTCTTTGCTATGCCTCTCTGCAGGGCCATCTTGGCCTACATGTGATTGGGGCCCAGCCGGGGAACCCAAAGTTCAGGGTTTTCCTATTCCTGATGTGTATGCCAGAACCTGTGCAAGTAAAGCATTTTGAAACTTTTCCGGATTCTCGCATCTTTCTCTGTCTGCTGGCTGCCGATCCCTGGGCCAGAAGAGGATCCCTGACCCTGCTACCAGATTTTTCGAGGGGCGCACCAGTGTTTCCCTGCACATGTTCTTAAGACAGAGTTCATACTAATGAAATCTCTCTTCTTTGTAAACACTGATGGAGGGTGTGGCAGTTACAGAAGTCACCTTGACTCTGAATGAGTAACTTCTGACTTCTTGTTATAAATCTACTAAGACTTCTATATTATCTAGATTGGTCACAGCTCCTCTTTATACACACTTGCCCCAGAGTGAAACAGTTAGAATTTACCAGGGGACTACCATGCTGGCTACATTGGGACTATTGTTTAAGATTATAGGAAGGATCATACTAGTTTGCCCTCAAGCAGGCAAGTATGACCCTTCAGTGTACAGAGAACAAGATACTCAGAATCACCCTGGTGTATATAATAAATAAGAAGGAGCTTGTTAAATCATCTAGATTACATGAAGCCCTTGAAATTAAGATGTATTACTTTATATCAGCCCCTCCAGTGTTTTACATAAAAGATAATCTCGGAAGAAGGGATTAGTCCTTGGCATAATCATTTGTTTAGACCTGTAGTAGGGTGTGGCACCACTCTTCTATACTCTTCTACTATCTAGAAGCTGTTGAGGGTTCTTTGTTGACAGGACCCTCCCTGAAGTTAGGATTGCTTTTGTGTATATAAAGGCATGATTTTAGGTACTCTTTTTTGGTGGGACTCATCTCTGGTGGGATCCACTTTGGTGGGACTCTCTCTGGTAGAATCCTCTTTGATAGGAGACTTGGGCTCTCATGTATGGTCTAAGTTCTGACCAGAGCTAGAGATCTTCCTTTATATTAGATTTTGGTGCTAGAGATTTTGTACTATTAAAAGCTTTTTTTTTTGGAACTACACCAGACTCGTGAGTTTTCATCTGTTCCCCAGCCTCCTTGGAGGTAGAAGAGAAATTCGGTTCTGATACTGTTGGGGACCCCGTGGCTCCCGACACAGTCAAGTACTAGTCATCTAAGTAGCAGTTTTCCTACTTCAGCCACATAGTCTCAGCTTTTAAATTCCACAGATGGACCTTGATGCCTTCTGTAATTTGTTTTATTTCTCAGCACTGATGGCTACACTTTTTTTTGCTGTTCTTATCAGTACTATAAGTATAATTTTAGTAATTATTACTAAAAATCACAATTATTTCCCTTTCTTTTTGCTTGTTGTTGGTTTGGGGGCCACAACAGTGATGCTTAGAAGTTACTCTAGGTTCTGCTATCAGCAATTACTCTTGTCTGTGCTCTGGGGACCCTAGGGGGTGTTGTGGATTGAACATGAGTTGACCTTGTGCAAGGAAACCACTCTGTTTAAGTCTACTGTCTCTTTGGCACTTCCCATTCTTAAAAAATTGTTTTTGTTTTGGGATCACACCAGGAAGTTCCCATGTCGTACTCCTAGATCTATGCTCACGTTTCTTTCCTGGCAGTATTCTGGGGACCGTTCAGGTTTTTGGGGTCTAACCTAACCAGGTTGACACATGCAAGCAAGCATCCTACCTGCTGTACTATCTCCTTGGTCCACCTTTGCCATTCCTGGCTCTTTTTATTCACTTACAATTATATAGTTACATTTTGAGGCTAAGAACTATGTAGGAAAATAGAAATTGATAAATAGATACTATCTACAACCTGGAAATGTTTGTTCATACTAGTTTTCATAGCCAAAAAGTGTTTGCTTATAAGTTGAACCATTACCTGCTTCCTCATTTTTGTATACCATCTACCTAAAGGAGCTTCCAAGATAAGAGGGTGCTTGGGAAGAAGACATCTTACAATAGCATTGGAAAAGTACTTATTAAGGTCGTTAAGTCTTACCTGATTGGGAAGACCCCACTAAGATGTGAGCAGGGTGCAATAATATGGAGAGAATTCTTGTTTTGAAGATCACTAAAAAAAGCAACCACTTCTCCTGACAGTC
The DNA here is from genome assembly GCA_021461705.1 of Cryptotis parvus. Lineage (NCBI taxonomy): Eukaryota > Metazoa > Chordata > Mammalia > Eulipotyphla > Soricidae > Cryptotis > Cryptotis parvus. The sequence continues at coordinate 14,788 of JAJIBD010014122.1, forward strand.
CAGAATTCTTCAAAGTACTCTACAATGGGGTTTCAATGTTTGTCTATCTGCTTTATTTGACAGCAGAGACAGAATTTTGAGTAGAACAATGGAGATACCAAGAAAAGGCAAAGCTTTTGCTTTTCTAGTGATGTGTGTAAAATGTGGAAACACATTTCCACATCCGGACTTCCCTCTTGTCACAACTCCACCCAGCAGACCAGACTATCACACGGTCACGCGGCCGCTAGCAGCCGCAGTGGTTTATCAATAAATGCTTTATTTAGAGGTGACTACAACAGTATGCCACCAGCACGGCAAGCCTGGCAAGCTGCTCATGTAGTATTTGATATGCCAAATACCAGTAACATTTATATTAGGTTATTCCCGTGACCTAATATAATTGTTTGAGGCTCTTTATGTTCCTGGAGCGGGTGGATGCCTTTGGGTTCTACTAGCATGAGATGGGACATATGGAGATATTACTGGTGCCCGCTCTAGCAAATAGATGATTAACGAGAAGATAGTGATAGTGATAGTGTGTAAAATGTATCAGGACATTGACTGTCCCTTTCTCTCTAAAAAGGAGAAATGTCAAGGAATGTTTATCCTTTATAATTCTGCCTTCTCTGCTTTGAACAGCCCCCAAATGATTCTAGGAATATTACTAATCAAATTCATTCCCTTCAAGGGCATTGAGTGTTTTCTAGGAGAGGGATGTTTTTATATTAAACAGCTAGGAACACGTGAATCATCCTGTTTCTGCCCATGCAGCCGAGAAAGAAACTGACTCATGACTGGTTCTTTTCCAAAACAGAGCTCAAGTTTGCTAATGCCAAAGATCAACAGCAACCACTTGGTCAAAGACCAAGGTCTGCTGGGGCTCCTGTGACTGTCAGTTTTGAGTGTTTTTGTCTTTGTGTTTCGGACCACACCCAGATGTCCTCAAGGCTTACACTGGGCTCTTCCCTCAGTCATCACTGCTGTCAAGCCTGGGTCAGGAAGGGGAGGGCTAAGGGGTATTGAAAGTCAAACCTGGTCGACTATGTGCAAAGGCGCCTCACCACTGTACTATCTTTCCAACCCAAGGTGTGTTTTTGTTTCTAAGGTGATCTAAATCTCATTGTGAGGCCTCCAGCACACACTCCATGGTGCTGTCTTCTGACTGAACACAGTGCAGACTTTCTGGGACTTCTCCCCTCACTGCCCTCAATCCCTGTCACCCAATCACTGGAGCAGCATCACCCACCATGTAGTTCTGCATCTGTGTGTCCAAGCTGTCTGGCTCAAACTCATGCCTTCATCCATCTGGTCTACCTTCCTATTCTGCTGTGAAGCACTTTCACAGAAAAGGTACTGACTGAGTTCATTTAAAATAGCTACCCACTTTAGCGGAAGCATTTCTCTCTCCCCAAACTGAGTAATGTTATTTACATTTTTATGGTCTAACTGATATTTTATTTACTATTTAAATGAAGCAATCTTTTAAATGCTGGTATATTTTAATTGTCTATGTGTGTTAAATAAGACTTAGCTCCAGGGAAACTAAGCCATTTTTACCTGCTATTATAATAACTGTATAAAGCCAAGAGGGCTAAATGTTATCGAATTTTATCTGTCTTTTGTCTTCATTTAACATAAAGAACATATTCATTACTGGAAAACATTTGAGTTCCCTGGTTCTTGGGGGAAAATTCAACATAAAGTTAACCTTGCAAGTTTGTTTTTGAAATATAATACTCTACATTTGACACAGAAAATGCTAATATGTAATTAAAAGCAAAAATATTTAAATAGAATTACATTATGAATGAGAATTTAAAACAGTTTTCCAAACTGGTGATATTAACCCCTGAGGGGTATTGCAATGATGGAAAGTAGAAGTATTCTTGGGTGCAGTTGAACAAGTACTTTCTTGGTGGCAGACAGCTGACAACCTTCTGTATATATATGTAAAAAGGGTAGATTTACATGGAGGGAGGGGTGAATGATTCCTTTTTTCTAAAGAGGATGTGATAGACCAAATAAGTATGAGCAGCTCTAATCCTGAGAGTCTGCAAGCTCTCAGTCACAGAAAGGTCTATTATACCATTTCATTTGCTTTTATAAATAAAGATTTATTGGAACCCAGTCATATTCATTAGTTAACTTACATCTTTTCAACCAGAGAAGCATTTACACCTTACAGGGAGAAAATTGAGTGTAATAATAAAAACCCAAACTGTTTACTATCTGATTTATTTCCAATTTTTTACTACCTAAAACTTTTTCAATACCTGATCTAGATTAAGCACTCTTTTAATACTATTTCTGTTACCATAGATAAATAAAACTGCAGACTCTATTGGGCATTACTAGTAATGCCAAAAAATAGCTAAAAGAAATTTTTTAAATACTGAAAACAAAATTGAAGAAGCAAAGGGGCCAGAACACAACAGGTAATGCATTTGCCTTGCATGCCACTGACCTGGATTTGATCCCTGGTGTTCCATTTGGTCCCCAAGTACCACCAGGAGTGATTCATAAGTGCAGAGCCAGGAGTAACCCCTGACATCACTAGCTGTGACCCAAAAAGAAAAAAAATTGAAGAAGCAAAGAATAGACTGAGTTATCAGTAAAGCTAGAGTAAGAAAGAAAGAGGGCACAGGGCCTTCATTTCCCACCGTGATGTACTCTTTCCTACCCTGGGGCCACTCTTGCCTGCATTCCAGTCTGTGATGTGTACTTTGTTACTTTAGGGTGCTTTCCCTGGGAAATAGGCCACAGCTCCTTGGATGTGTACTTTGGTCTTTCCACTCCAGAGAAGACATTGCTGTGTCCTGTGTATGCTTTCTCTTTCCCATTATTTCCAAGTAAACTTGCTTAATTTAAACAGCAAATATAAAAGGAAAAAATTGAAAATAATCACTTAATCTGTTGTATATAAGTGGCACTACTTAATAGATTCTGTAAAAAACAAGATATTTGCACCAGATATTGTCACCCATATTTGCACCAGAAGTCTGTGAAGAATTTGTTGTTGACAATACCAATTTGAATTTTTAAGAGGCATTGCCAATGTCCCTGCTTAATTGCATATTACCCAAGTTTATATCAACTTGTTTGATTATTATTGATTAATCAAAACTAGGTATTTTAAAGACAGCTGCCATGATAGTTCCTTGTTCTAGCTACCTGATGAACTCCTCATTATCAGATTCTGTACTATTTTTTTAAAAAAGAAATAAAATAGTAATATTTTCAGCACAGCAGGTTTCTACATAAAAATGCTAGACTTTCATCAATTCTTAGAAATAATTTTTAAATTGAGTTTAGAATCTAAGGTAGCTTTCAGTAGCATTTCTTTGCAATGCAGACTTCAAGTTGATAATATAAGCTTTTAAAGTTGAATAACAAAGTCCCATGCTTTTTTTTGTTCTTGGGAAATGATTAAATTTTTTCACTATATATAAGAAAATTCTAAGTAAGTGTGAACAAAGTAGGCTGTAATTTTAAAAAGTAAATTGAGGAACTGGAAGAAAACACCTGGATTGGATTCCTGGCATGACCCAGTCCCACAAGCATTGTTGAGAGCAGCCTTAGCAGCCCCAAACACCATTGGGTATAGACCTTCCAGCAATCTTGGCACAGTGCATGTCCCTGGCACCACAGGGCTGGAGCAATCTCACACACTCAGACCCTGGTATTGAACCAATGGCCACTAAAATGATGAATTTTGCTTCAGTGATTTGGCCAAAAATCCTGGTGAGGCCCCAAGTTTCCTAAGCACTGCAAGAGAACCTCCCTCAAAATGAACAAACAAAACCATATGGAGACAACTTTACCCAGAGAAATGTTTTTCAGTGGCATAAATATTCTTAAAATGCAATTTGTTATGGATAACGTAATATGCTTATCTCTTCGAATAGACATTTCTATATTGTCCTAGAGGATGATAATGGAAAATGCTAGACCGACAGGTGCCAAGTTTGTCCCGATGGGTTACCAGTCGATAGGCTCCTGCAGGCATCCTCTCATGTGGAAAATCAAGACTGTCAGGCCCAAATGTCTAATGATTTTGTTAGAAATGTAGTAATTCATATTGAGTGAATTTTTTCCAAGAACCCTATACTGAAAGACATAAAAGATCATGTACAGTTACTTTCATTATATTTATGTTCTTCTCTGAAGCAGTAAGCTGAATGAATATAAATGTAATTTTATGTGTACATGAAGCTTCAGTAATTTTGAGATCGTGTCTTCTAGCAATAGCACAAAGGAGAGGTTTGCCTCTGTGTATTTGACATTTTTCACATTCCAAAAGGAATATAAGATCCTTTCTTCTCTTTTCTGTGTCTGCTTCATCATATTTTGAACATTTTTTAGAGATTCATTTATGTTATATTAAGTGGAAGCTTGCCTCTCTTTTTGTAAGATTGAGTTGTATGAATGAAAATATATATACATAAATATTATTATCTGTGTATAAATATATACATAATATTATCTACATGATTTTATAGATTTATCACATTATTTATTATTCTGTATTTAGGCTATGTTTGTACCCTGTATATATGTATATGCTGGTTTTATAACCAGAATTGATTGAGATTTAGATTGTTTCCTAAATTACTTCCATAATTTGGATGTGATGAATCTTGCTTCAGTGAATGTGTAAATGTGGCTATAACTTCAAGGCACGATCCCATACTATTATTCTGACTGTATATCCAGATAGTGTATCTTCAGAAATAGATTGTCAAAAATTGACCTTATGTCAAATTTCTGTTCTTTATGTGCTGTGCGGGGGGATGAAAGCGTTGAAACTGAAAGCTAGACATAAGTTAAAATGTCTGCTCATATAATAATCTAGGTTTTAAGAGTCACCATTTATTATACTCACCTATTTCAAAAATAAATTTTGGTAGGGCCAGGGACCTTCCAAGTGGTCATTGGAGAAACCAGAATGAACCCCTGGGGATAGTTCAACTGGGCTGATGTTTGAAAGCAAGAACCCAAGGATGAAGCCTTGTGTGCCAGAGGTAACTGCTGTCACATGCCCAGTGCTCTGGGCCTCTAGGGATCACTATCACTATCACTATCTTCCCATTCATCATCTATTTGCTAGAGCGGGCACCAGTAATATCTCCATATGTCCTGTCTCATGCTAGTAGAACCCAAAGGCATCTGCTTGCTCCAGGAACATAAAGAGCCTCAAACCATTATATTAGGTCATGGGAATGACCTAACATAAATGTTACTGGTATTTGGCATATCAAATACGACACAAGCAGCTTGCCAGGCTTGCCGTGGAGGGTGGCATACTGTTGTAGTCACCTCTAAATAAAGCATTTATTGATGAACCAGCGCGAGCCGAGCTGTGATAGTCTGGTCTGCTGGGTGGAGTTGTGACAAGAGGGAAGTCCGGATGTGGAAAATGGTGGCCCCCATGGAGTAGGGGGGTCATCTGGCTTTTTGTGAGGTTCTGCTGGAGTGGCAGGCTAGAACCCGCCATGCCTCCCGGGCACCTCATAAACGGCTGGGCACAGGGAGAGCAAGTAGCAGCTCTGCCTCATGTCTGAGAGTCTCTGGTTCAGCATACCTGGGCCGAATTGAAAACAAACTGCTGCAGGGTGGGTGTCGATGGTGCGGGCTGTGATAGACTGGTCTGCTGGGTTCAGTTGTGACGAGAAAGAAGTCGGATGTGGAAGCGGCAGCCCCCATGGAGTCCGGGGGCATATGGTTTATTGTGGGGCTCTGCTGGGGTGGCAGTCCAGGGCTAGAACCCATCATGCGGGGTTGTGAAGAGAGGGAAGTCTGGATGTGGAAAATGGCGGCCCCCATGGAGTTGGGGTGGTCGTCTGGCTTGTTGAGAGGGAAGTCTGGATGCCGCCTGCGAGGCATGGCGGGTTCTAGCCCTGGCCTGCCACCCCAGTAGAGCCTCACAACAAGCCAGACGACCCCCCAACTCCGTGGGCACCACCATTTTCCCACATCCAGACTTCCCTCTCGTCACAACTCCACCCTGCAGACCACACTATTACAGCCCTGCTTACGGCCGCTAACGGCCGTGGGGTTCATCAATAAATTCTTTATTTAGAGGTGGTGACTACAAGAGTATGCCACCCGCACGGCAAGCCTGGCAAGCTGCTAGTGTAGTATTTGATATGCCAAATACCAGTAACATATTAGGTCATTCCCATATATCCCATATATCCCATATATATCATAACTAATATAATGGTTTGAGGCTCTTTAGGTTCCTGGAGCAAGCAGATGCCTTTGGGTTCTACTAGCATGAGACAGGACATATGGAGATATTACTGGAGCCCGCTCTAGCAAATAGATGATGAACCGGAAGATAGTAGTGATAGTGAATATTTTATTAAATGAAATTTACTTTATTAAATAAATGGAGTTAATAAGAATAATACAATTTTTAAATAAATTTTGAGGACTTTGGGGACATACAGAGTTATTCCTATTCAAAAGTGATCCTGCCAGTTCTCAGCTCTTGGGGATCACACATGGTGCTGAGGACTAAACTGATATTGACCATAAACAAAGCAAGTACTCTACCTCTTTCACCTCTGGCCACAGAAATGTTTATGGTCTTATCTTAAGTACTTAATTGGATGGGATGCCTTTGTTCTGCCTGGATCTAATTCAAACACCACCTAGTCCTATATGTGCTTTTGAAGTTCATGTATTGTTTTGTTGACTGTTTTTTTGACAATTGTTTTTAGGGATCTTATGGATATTTTGAAGACTCTTCATTCAAAGTCACAATAGAATTGCAATACAAATTCTTGTTACTTTTTTTCTTTATTGTTCCATCTATCCTGTAATCTGCCACACAAACTGCATCTAAACTATAATTCAGAAAGTACATTCAAATTGAAAGCCAAGGGCAATTTCAAAACTCATCTTGCTTTTTCTCTCTCAGGGAATATGCTTTGTTACCTAGACAAGAATTTTGAATAGTTGTTCTAAAATTTTTCTTTATTATTTAGTTCGCCTTTTTCTTTATATATTAAAAGGGAAGATTCTAATATAGTTTATTACTTGTAATTGGAAAAATTCCTATATCAGTGTTATTTATTTAGCTTATATTATTTATTGAGTCTTTTGACAACAGGTGTGAGTTTTTATTTTTTTTTGCTATTTTTTTTTTTTTTGCTTTTTTGGGTCACACCCGGCGATGCTCAGGGGTTACTCCTGGCTCTGCACTCAGGAATCACTCCTGGCGGTGCTCAGGGGACCATATGGGATGCCAGGGATCGAACCCGGGCAGGCACAGGCCGGCCGCTTGCAAGGCAAGCGCCCTACCCGCTGGGCTATCACTCCGGCCCCTTTTTTTTCCTTTTTCTTTCTTTTTTTTGCTATATTTTTTTAAATATTTTATTATACCGCTGTGAGATATACAATTACAAAGATGTTCATGTCTGGGTTTTGGTCATATATTGTTTCAGCACCAATCCCTCCAGCAGTGTCCGTTACCCACCATCATTGTCCCAATTCCCTCCCCTCTCCCTTAGACTGCCTTTATGGAGAGTCCTTTATCTCTTTTCTTTTTTCTTATATTTAGAATATGCAAAGTCTGGAGGAAGAATATTACAAGGAGGTAGCAATGAATGCTTAAATGTACATATGTATATAAAAATTGTAAATCATTTAAACATAAATTAAGCTCAATCGGTGTTTTGAGAGCGTCACTTGAGAATCAAGGTAATGTTATCATTTTCCTTTAAATTTATCAAATAGTCTTGGGGTTTTATAATTATTTATTTAATTTAGTTCTCTTTAAAGTTGCAACCACATTACTTCTGTAGACTTAAAGGATAGTGAAGAGACATTAATTAGGGATCATCTTATCACTGAGCTATTTACATAGTAATCAACAGAATTGGTCATTGCATATTAGAAATATGATTTCTTTTAGTACAAAAGCTTATCTTATAGACGAATTGATGCTGATATAAACATAAGTTAGAAAACCAGATAAAATACTGATTAGAAATGACCAGAACTCATTTTAATCTTTAAACTTGATATGCCAACAATATTGAAATAAATTTAAGGCAAGTGAAGAAAGACAAACAAAAAATCCAACAGAGTAACTAATTGTGGATTACTTGTGTCTACCTGTTGGATACCCAATTTCTGAAATTGCCACATACATACTACAAATTTCAAAACCAGACTTTGTCCAGGAAGCCGCAGGGGTCCCTGACATTGTCAGACAGAAGTTCACTTCTACCTCCGAGGATGCCGGGAGAACAGATGGAAACTCACGAGGTCCGATGCAGTTCCAAAAAGGCTTTTAATAGTACAAAAACTCTTCCACAGCACTCCAATATAATGAAAAACTCTAGCTCTGGTCCGAACTTAGACCATACAAAAAAGCCTAAGTCTCCCACCAAAGAGAAAGGATCTCACCTGAGATGGAGTCCTACACAGAAGAAGGAGCAAAAGGCCAAAGAGCAAAAAGCTGAAAGCCAAAAGCCAAAAGCCACAGGAGCCAAAGACTGAAAGTGACAAGGCCAAAGGCCAAAGGGGCCTCAGTCCCCTTATATACACCAAAGTAATTTGATTTGTGACAGGCAGGGTCATGTCAACAAAGAACCCTAAACAGAGTGTAGAAGAGCAGTGCCACATGCTATTGCAGGTATAAACAAAAGTTACTTGATCACTTGATCACTTGAATCCCGTTATTCATCGATTTGCTCAAGCAGGCGCCAATAACATTTCCATTGGAACCTATCACGTGCCAATGTAGCTCAATAGCATCTGGTTGATTCAGGAATATGAAGAGCCTCAAACTGTTCCTTCAGGGTCTTGACAATGAAGTTTGACATTCTTGTAGGTGGGCAGCCATGTGATCTTTTGACATCCCGTGGGATCCAGTCAGTAACAGCTCTAGTCCAGCAGTCATCTTCAAATCTCATTACATGTCCAGCCCATCTGATTTTCGATGCCTTGGCAAAGGAGTCAGCATCCCTGATTCTGGAATAGTTGGAATAGCGATGGAGGTCGGAACTCCGGATTCCTTCTCTCACTTGAGTGAGGCCTCTCTGGGAGACCCGAATAGCATTCTCATCCTGCTTTCATAGGGCCCAGGTCTCTGAGGCATATGTTAATGCAGGGAGAATGGTGGAGTCAAAGAGATGTGCCCGGAGCTGGAGCTTCTTTGTCTTTGAAGGCATTCCATGCCGCTCTCTTCCTCCCGTGCAGCTCAGGTTTTAGGTCATTCATCATGTTGACTTCTCGACCTAGGTACACATACCTGCTGCATTCAGAGATGTTTGTTCCATTGAGAGTGAATGGGGCCTCTGGAACTAGTTCATTCTTCATGAACATAGTTTTCTTTAGATTCAGCTGTAGACCTATCTTTCCACATTCTCGGTCAAAGTCAGCCAGCATTTGTGCTGCTTGGCTAATGTTTGGTGTTATTAGAACGATGTCATCAGAGAAGCGGAGGTGGTGTAGTTGCCGACCATCTATCTTCACTCCCCATTCCTTCCCATTTTAATTGTTGCATGATGTTCTCGAGGGTGGTGCTGAAGAGTTTTGGTGAAATGGTATCACCCTGTCGAACCCCTCTTTTCACATTAATGATCACTTCTTTGTAGAATGGTGAGATCCTGGTGGTGAATCCTTAATACAGCTCACGAAGGATCTTGATGTTTTGGGTTTGAACACCCTGTTTGGCTAGGGCTTCGATGACTGCTTCAGAATCAAAGGCTTTCTTTAAATCAATGAATGTGAGACAGAGAGGGATCTTGTACTCCCTACAAACCTCAATGAGCTTGATTACCATGTGGATATCGTCAATTGTGCTGAATCCTTTCCGGAAGCCAGCTTGCTCGCATGGTTGTCCTTCATCTAGTGTTCTGCCAATCCCCTTCAGGATGACTAGTGTAAACAGCTTGGAGGATGAAGGACAACAGGCAGATGGGGTGATAGTTGCCAATGAATGTATCCCTTCTTGAACAGTAGAACTGTCCTGCTGGTTTTCCATTGGGAGGGCACCTTGCATTCGGACAGGTAGCATGTGAAGAGCCGAGCTAGTGTATTGATGAGTACTGATGGTAGATTCTTGGTGTAACCAAGGTTACACCAAAGGACTAATACCGAACATTATCTCTTATGTAAAACACTGGAGAGAGAGAGGGCTGGTATAAGTAATACATCTTAATTTCATGAGTTTCATGTAATCTAGATGGTACCCACAAGGTCCTTCTTATTATTATCTGCACCAGGGTGATTCTGAGTATCTTGTTCTCTTGTACTGAAAGGGTCACACTCACCTGCTTAGAGCAAACTAGTATGATCCTTCCTATAGTCTTCCTATAGTCTCAACGTAGCCAGGGTGGTAGTGTCCTGGTAAGTTCTAACTGTCCCACACTGGGTTCAGTGGGTATAAAGAGGAGCTGTGCCCAATCTAGAAAACATAGAAGTCTTAGTAGCTGTATAAGTCAGAAATTATTCAATCAAGGTGACTTCTGTAACTGCCACACTCTCTAGCAGTGTTTACATAGAAGAGAGGTCTCATTAGAATGAACCTTGACTTAAATAGATTAAGCTGTGAGTGGGCAAAACAACAAAGCTCCCAGATTAGCTAGATCTGTCATCCAACAAGACTGCACCACTGTTTCTACCAAAGTCAGACAAGATGACAGAAGAGAATTAGCGAAATGTCAATAACTTAATTACCATATGAGATTTGCTGGAGGAGTCAACCAAATTTGAGCCAAAGAACTCAGTGATCAGTCTAAATGAGCAATGTTGTCAAACTACACCTTCCTGTTCTCTTTGATGGCAGAGCATAGGAGACACACTAGAAAAATGATTATCAGAGACTAGAGAGATAGTACAGGGTTTCAGGCTCTGATCTTGCATGTTCAAACTAAGTTTGAGTCTCAGTAACACGTGGTTCCCTGAACATTTCAGATGTGATCCTAGAGCCTCCAAGCACCACCACTGATTGATATATAGAGATCATCTTGTATTTGTCCATTTTCTGGCTCATTTCATGTAACAAAATATCTTCCAGTTCCATCCACATTACAGCAAATTTCATCATCCCTCACATCTGTGTAGTATTCCAATATATATATATATATATATATATATATATATATATATATATATATATATATATATATATATATATATATACAACGTTGCATTATCCACTTACCTGTTGTTGGATACCTAGATTGATATTCACTGGAATATTTTAACTACCTTTTAAAATCAAAAAGATTTATTAGGGTATATAATCATCATATAAGTATAATACCTTATGGTACTATGAATCTGGTTTTCAGGTTAAAGTATTATAGTAGTAACATGTAGCAACAATAAGAGCATCATCCAAATTTAAAGGTGATGAATACAAAATTACAATTAATCCCATAAAGTCTATAAGTGCAGAGAAATTAGAGAGTTGGATATGACTGGGACTACCTACATAGAAAAGGGAAAGACGTTGAAGGTCTATGTAAGAGGTTCATGTATGAATTGTGTACTCTCTAATGAATAGAAAGGAAGGCAAAGCAAAGTGACTGAAAACAAATGTTGGATTAGCAAATTATTAAAAGGGCTGTTTCTGATGATGATTTGTTTAGGGGAGCAAGTAACTATGCCAAGTTAAGGAATAACATTGGAAAGGAAACCAAGGCTCTGTAAGTATTATCACTTATAAGTAAAAAGTGTAAGTATTTTCATTCGTATAAAAATAGGCGGTGATTTATTTACATGCACTATCATATGCTTATAGATAAATCACCATATTCTTTTACAAGTGATAATATTTAGGCACAAGTAGAATAACATGGCTAGATATCTCTAATCAAAAACGCATTTCTAAAAATTCTCTCTGCATTAGCCCTTTTCAGTGTTTTTAAAAGGAGAGTTCATATGTACATAGTGCCTTATGTACTTAACCTATTTGTACAAAGTAGAAATATTAATTTTCATTTTGATGAAATAAAATCTATGGAGTAAAACAAAACCAGTCTATTTCCTTATTGACATTTAAGTGATTCATTTTCAATGTTCTCTGTAAAATAGAAATTCAAGTCTATTGCTTCTGAGATGGGCAATTCATTAACTTCTGAAGAATTCATTTTGGTTAATGTAATGCTGCACATCCAGGTATTTGAGAGTCTGGCTATGATAAACCCCAATTCTAAGGAAAGTACTATTAGAGTAAATAATTAGTTAAAGTCATGAGTGAATGTTATGTACTTAGTAAATAGCAAACGAGACTAGCTGAACAAGAGGACTACAGAGGCAAGGTGAATCAGCAGAATGAATGCATCCAGTAGCTGATTTGGGGGCCATTTGTTGGAAGAGTAATGTAAAGCGGCATAGCTTTGAGAAACATCGAGGGGGATAAAGAAGTCGTGCTGGCTTTGAAGATGCTGTCTTGGATGTGAAAGATAGTGATAAATTCCTGTTTGTTTCAATTCTCTCTGGCAATTGCCCAGCCGGTCTCCATCCTCATCCTGGGACTTCTCCGGCCAAGACACTTCCCAAGATCCACCCTAGATTCCCTTCCAGAAGGCTAGAAGGAGAGGAGACTGTCATTCATGTTTTCTACACTTGTCATTTGTCACTGGTCTTCCCACTGCTCATCGATTTGCTTGAGCGGGCACCAGTAACATCTCCATACCGTCCTGTTGCAAGCAAGTGTACCCCAGGGGCATTAGCTTGCTCCAGGAAAGGAAAAGCCTCAAACCATTCCTTCAGTTCATGGGAATGAGGTCCATAATTGTTACTGGTTTTTTGGCATATCAAATAAAACACGGGTAGCTTGCCAGGCTCTGCCATGTAGGTGGTACACTCTCAGTAGAAGGCTCTCATCTTGAACATTTACTGATGAAACTCAAAGGGGAAAGTTCAGGTTTTCTCTTGGGTCTCTTGGGTGGGGCACTGAAGAGCTGTGGAGTCTGGATGTTGAAAATGACCTCATGGTGTGAGGGTTGCTTTGGTTTTCTGCTAAGCTCACTGGGATGTCGGGTCACAACCAGAAACTGCCTCGTACTGTATACAGTGTATAAATGTGAAAGATCCTGAAAAGGACCTGATCATAACACCTAGTACTATCTAAGACTGTTTGCGCAGCAGCAGAGTCCAACATTGCTCCAAGGGTTTGCTCACACGTGCGGGGATGGGCCACGCTGGCCAGACTTGGATCGGGATTTGGGCTCCTCCGCCCTACTTCCACCTCCATGCCAGCTACCCCGAAGAGAGACATGCCAGACCAAAACATCTCTGAGAATATTTATAACAAAGAAAAACAAAAACATTCAATTTCCACCTTCACTGAGTATATTTTATGGTATATGAATTACATCTCAATAAAGTTCTTTAAATGAATCTTTCCTCCCTTTTTGTATTTTTTCACTCGAGGGAAAAAAAGTAGACAGCAAGAGTTTAATCTAAGTGTTTTTTCTTTTTTTTTTTTTTTTTTTTGTTTTAGGGCCACACCCAGTAGCAGTGAGGTTTATTCCTGACCTGCTCAGGAATCTCTCCTGGAGTGCTCAGGAAACCATACAGGGTGCTCAAATTAAACCTGGGTTGCCTGTGTGCAAGGCAAGTGCCCTACTTGCTGTACTGTTTAATCATTGTGAAGTTAGAGAAACCATCGACCTTCCCTCAAGATATGAAAACAACCCCAGGCCAGCTGGGCTGTGTAGAAGTCATTCATGGCATTCAATCTTGAGACATTCTTACTTCTAGCAAGGGCCTTACTAAATAATTTCCCGTTCTGAGGGTGACATTCTTTGGTTCCTCTACAGTTCAGATGTTTCTCTGCAACACTGTCTCCTTTTCTTAGGTTCCTCACAGATAGGAACTTTTTTTTTTGTGGTGTGTCAGAGGCTCACATTTAGGAAATGTGAAACTCACTGCAGGAAAGGTAAATATGTGTCTGTGAAGACAAGAAACATTCAGTCTTGTACTTCTTCACTACCTTTAATTCTGTCTCCTCTAGTGATTTCTCCTCTAGAGAAAACATCTCTAGATTTCAGTTTTCTACACAAACTGAAATTTCATTCACAGTGAAAAGATGCTGAAAACCACCTGGGAACATTAGATAAGTGGATGATAAAGGTCTCTAAGTTTAATTTAGAGTACTAAAACCATATACAAGATTTTTTTTCATTTGTGAATGAGCCCTATATCGTCATTTTAAAGAGATTTTTTAGAATAGCACTGATTTTCATATAAATAAATCACTGCCTATTTTTAGACAAAAATAAAAGATATGTCAAATACTTCTACACTAAATAGATAAAAAGGAATGCTGTGCTCTCTTGCAAAGACAGAATAGTTTGAACAAATTTCACCTGGTGTTTGTAATCAGTTTTAAAGGACAGCAGGAAAAATGCCTTCACTCTTATTAGATTCTGTACTTTTCTGTTCAAGAGCTTATTCTCTGCACAATCTGAAATATAAAATACCTTTGTCAAGAGCTTTATTAGAATAGCTTGCACAGTTGGTTTATGTTTTCACAGTAGATTATATTCATGCTCTGTTAGAAACAAATTCTGTCAATAGCTTTGAAGAAGTTACTATGGTACCTTGTTAGTTTTTGTTTTCTTTATATTTAATTAAACCATGACAGTTGTTTATCTTCTGGGATTTGTTTATACAGCAAGATTCTAAATGAGAATTTCAGCTTTCCAAAAGGTAATCCTTTGTCAATGAACATGGTAATTTCCATATGTACCTAATTTATATGCTGAATTTTGTGTCAATGGTGAAATGAAAGGTAAAAAAAAAAGTTAGTTGGCCTAAAAGAGTTCACTTAGATCTTTGTAAACAGTAACAGTTGAATAAAATATAATTTCTTTGTAAATAAACCTGTCATGTAATCAAACTTAAATTTGACTGTTTGTAAGCCATCAAATTCCACTGATAAAATTTCAGTGTCCCAAATGTTAAGGTTATTTTAACTTAATCATAATGAAGCTGAGTCACGACTCAGAACTAAGTGATTGGACTCACCCAGATAGGAAGTTACGCTTTATTATTTGAGTTCAAATGGACCCCATTGTCTTTTTTTTAAGTGCAGATGGTTCTTATTTTTTTTGAATGCAAATTATTCTTGCTTAATTAAAAGGAACTGGCCAACAATTGTTAAGAGTTAAATGACATGATCAAATCATTTTTGAAGCAAAAGTTTTCAGCTAGATTAATGAAACAATAATTTTCATTATTAATATTCACACTTTATAAACCAATCTGGATATATAAGGTGAAGGTGGTGTTTCTTTCCCAAACTGTTTGTCCTTTATACAGAAATGTGTCATTTTTACAAATGTTCTTTTCGTAAAAAATAGGACTCTTTTCTCCTCAAGAGTTCTACAAAAAATATCATGGACTAAATTTGGTAAAAAACCAGGCAAAATATGCGAATAAGAGTTTTATTTCACAAAAATAAACTATTTAGATAACTTATTTTCCTATGCCCACTGCAAGAGTTTCTATTTACTATACTTTTAGTCTTTTGGCCTTTTAATTTTCTTCTGTATCAAACCAGAGTTAACGACCATGTGCTCATTTTATATAAAAATGGTCTAACCTCATTTGGTCCTTAATCTGTTTCTGACCCGTACTTCTCTATTATAAAACTATAATAGATTTGATTTTTTTTGTATTTTTTTTCCTTAGTTTCCAGGATTGTTTGATTTTAAAATACAGGTTGATGCCTTCTAGTGAGATCTTGGGTAAAATTCTTTTTCTATCTCTTTCAAAAATGCACAGCCACTCACTTACCCAAATTGGAGAGATGCAGAAATCCCTAAATAGTGCCAAATATGGTGACTCAAATAAACTTAGTCATTTTCTTAATTAAGTTGATAAAACTAAAATGTTGCTGCTCACTATTTGCAATAGATAGAATAGAATACTGTGAAGAAAGGGTGACATATTTCTTCATTATCTTTTTGATCCTTAAGAAAATGATTTCAATCCATATTGCAATTTTTTTAATAATATCAGATACACAAATTAAACATGTAATAAACTTTTGAAAGGTTCTTGCATTTTGATTAAATATATAATAAACTTTTGAAAGGTTCTTGCCACCCCCAGAAGAGCCTCACAAAAAGCCAGACCATCCTCCCCTACTCCATGGGGCCCACCAATTTCCACATCCGGACTTCCCTCTCATCACAACTCCACCCAGCAGACCAGACTATCACAGCCCGGCTCACGTGGCCACTAGCTGCCAGGCGGTTCATCAATAAATGCTTTATTTAGAGGTGACTACAACAGTATGCCACCCACACAGGAAGCCTGGCAAGCTGCTCGTAGTACTTGATATGCCAAATACCAGTAACATTTATATTAGGTCATTCCGTGATCTAATATAATGGCTTGAGGCTCTTTATATTCCTGGAGCAAGCAGATGCCTTTGGGTTCTACTAGCATGAGAAAGGACATATGGAGATATTACTGGTGCCCCTCTAGCAAATAGATGATTAACGGGAAGATAGTGATATAGTGATAGTGATTGCCTTTTGATATTTGATGTTTATATTGGAAGAACAATGTTATATAATTAAATTGATTTCTAAGTTTATTCATTCTCAATGCCTCTTTTTCTTTATCTTTCTTTTTTTCTCCCAAGCAGTGTTCAGGGGGAACATGGGGACACTGCCGGTAATACTTAGCTAAACAGGGCAAAAGGTCCAGTGCTGGAATCAGTGAAATGGTGCTGTTATATCTGTTTATTAACTTGGTTTGGTCAGAGCTACTCCTACTTTGTGTTCAGAGTCAAATTCTGGCAGGCTTGGTGAGGGGACAACACTGGGCACCAAGAAACAAAGCCAGGTTGTTAGCATGATAACAAACACCCTACTCACTGCACCATCTCTTTGGCCTCTGTTTAGTCATTTTAATGACATCATTTCTTAAAATATTAATTTCTGTGTGCAGCCCTGAAGTTTCTAGAAAGTTAGTACAATAGTGTACATATTCATTAATTTTTAATTTAAATTATTTTTATTGCCTTGAATTCTTAAAAGACTTTTGTTCACATGAGTAATTAGAAAAGTTGATTTTGACTTTTTTTGTTGTTGAGTTCCCATCAGATTTAAGGAAATGAGTAGTCTCATGTCAATGTGAGCTTTTAGTTTTAATGGTCTCATCAAAGGCTTTATTTTTGCTTTTTACACTAAGTACCATAAGACAAAGATACACTGCTGTTAGCTTCTATGTGTGTAGGCTTTAGTTTTCAAGAGTGTTACATTTTTGAAAGTGTGTGCTTTATATCTGAACATCCACTTCCAATGGGGTCATTAAGCTTTCTTGTTCCATACTAGCATTCATTTAATGACAGTGTCTAGGTGGCTATACATAAAAGATTTTTTTAATTGAGTCACTGTGAGTTACACAGTTACAAAGTTGCTTATGATAGGATTTCATTCATACAATATCCAACACCCAAACTTTCACCATTGTATTTTCTGCCATCAAAGGGGATCACTAAGTTTAATCATGAGTTTGTTTTACTCCTCAGAGCCAGAAAATTGGAAAATCAATGTCTATAATTTTGCCCCTCATGACTTTCTGCCTAGACATTTATCTATATTGAGTTTGACCTTTGTGAATTATTTAAACATTTTTTATTTATACAGATAACCATTGAACTGTTGAAAATATTGTTTTCAGCTCAATTTATTAAGTTGTTCAAACTTTATATATACTTTTTCTGGATCATACCTGATGGTGCTTAGAGCCTATGCCTAGGCTTTAAGCCTAGGAGGGTTCTTGGACCATATAGAGTGCCAGAGATTGAATCTGGGTTGGTTGTATGCAAAGAAATTCCCTACCTGCTATACTATTACTCAGGCCCCAAAGAGCTGTCTAAACTTCATATGCACAAAGGTGATATAATAGGAGTCAAGTGGTGTGTTTAGTTGACAATTTTTTCTTAAATCTTATTTCATTCCCTGGTAGTAATAAAACTTTAAAATCAAAGACCTTAAGTTAATTTCTGGGGAATTTCTTTAGCACTTGAGGTGGAATTTATATGGTTATGCTGTTCATGTATAGATATGAGTTTTCAATTAAATTTAGCTATTCTACCTAATGCTGATAAGGAAATCCATTAAATAAGAAAAGATAGCTGTCCATGACATGATCTGCTATAAGGTGATATAACCAGCAATTCATATAATTAGACACACATAGCACTCTTGAAAATCAACTTATCTTTGACTTATAAGAATATGTGCAACATATTTAAATATTAGTACTGTACAGAGGGATAAAAATTTGTTCTACAAATCATGTCATGTTTGTCTCTCATGTACATTGCACTTAAGAAGTTAGTGGTGAAAATTTGAAAATTTATCCTCAGAGTTCAGATATAGCCATATGCACATTCTTATCCTGGTACATCAGGCAGTTCCTATTTATTGATCAGAAATGGCACAGCACAAAAATCTTATCTGCCACCCAGGATTAATGACTATAATATTAGTATTCAGGTTTCAAAATATTAAAGAGAAATAACCAAATTTAGAAAGGTGTTTAAAAACTAAAACATCTCCAAGGCTTGAAGCCAGAACTGCTTTATAAATATATTCAGCCCTATTGATTTGTTCTAAGTCTTTAAACAATTTCATCATAGAATCCAATTATTCGGTATCATATAGAACACAGAATGAAACTACTTTGTGTTGTCGTTGTTGTATACACCCAACAGTGTTCAGGGTTTATTCTTGACTCTGCCAGAAATTGTAGTTGATGGTTCTTTGAGGGCCACGTGGGGTGTCAGGATCAAATCCAGGTCATCTGTGTACAAGCCAAGCACCTTGCTCTCTGTACTATCTCCCCGGCTCCAAGTATAACAATATTATTGTTTCAAGTTCTCAATAATGTACTCTCTGTCACAGGCTTTGCAAAACCTTGTCAGACAAGGTCAAAGGCACGTGACTGCTATGCACTGAAAACCACAAGTTGACAGGAACTAAGCCTGAAATAAGAGATTGTGTATGATAGGATGCTGCTGAGTTAAACGGCCAGGGTTTAATCAGCAGATTCAGCATTCCTTGCACTGATGGCCCTGAATACTGAGCTGTAAAGGTGAGCATAGATCAGGATTTAGAAAAACAGCCAAGAGAAGATGAGAATTTTCTGAGTTGCCTTTCCAGCATTATTGGACTAATCTAAATGATACTTATCTTAATTTGGATACACTTTTTAAAAAAAAACATTAAGCATTCTATTATTTATTATACTGTAGATTAGTATTAGTAATAATTGGATTTTACTTCATAAAATATACCTCATATATATGACCTAACTTATTATATATAAGTTCTGGGATCATCACCACTATCATTTTTACTTAATAAGGCAATTCAAATAACTCTGCTATGAGAAAAGCACATCATTATATTGGTGTATATGATTTACAGAAATAATTTTGAGAGTTTTATGTTTGTTCCTCTAGTAGGTGGTTGACTAAAGATTTTTTTTCAATTGTGTCTCTTAAAGAATATTTCTATTTATCTTCAACCTCTCAGGGTGCCATATGACTATCATAGTTTTGCCATTTTAAAAGTATTCTCTTCCCAGCAGTGGCTGTTCAGAGTTAGACTCTTATAGCTCAGTATCAAAATAATACCTTTGAATTAAAGAATGAATACCTAAAATAAAAGCCTGCTAATGCTCAATTGTAGGTAAATCACTGAGTGTTTTCTAAAAATACAACATTGTGTTGGAATACACTCTTCTGAAGTAATTGTGAATATAAGGACATTAATTCTGTAAATAATTTATAATATTGTAAATCCTATTGTAAGCAATTATAATAAGGATAATGTCAAAGAAAAACAAATCTGGACTCCAGGGGAAAATACAAGAGGAATACTACAATACTGGCTTGGGAAACTGGGGGAGAGAGTGGTTGTTATAAAGGGCTGGAGTTTTGTCCTTTAGAGTTAGATAAACCTCAGTATATAATCTCAGGATATATAAAGGACATTATGCAGCATCAGAACCTGACTTTGCACATAGAAGACCCTGGTTCAACCCTGGCACAAGAGAAAAACAACAGCTTTGCTATATAGGCCCAGAAGGTTGATTTCTATTGAGAAGAGAAAACAAGCTTAAAATTGGTAGGCCCAGAGAAACACATAATGTGGCATGGTTACAAAGTGCTTATTTCCTTCTGGGATCAGGGAGGCTTTTCATAAGGATCCTTGAGAAAGGTACTAACTATTCTGTTTTCTGTGGTCCATGGTGGGCCCGATTGTAGTTGTCTAGTTAGAGGATATCTATTCTCACAAATCAGTATCAAACAGTTGAAATCATCATGTACTGTGTAAACAAACAGCAATATCTACATATTAATCAGCTCATATGGCAAAGACAGTTCTTGTGCTCAGTCTTTTTTCTGGATAGGAAATATTTCGGGGTAGTCACCCCACATAGTCTGGAGGAATTTCTTTAACCATATTCATTTTCCAAAATTTGGAGCTCCGATTAAAATTAATTGTCATTCTCTACTGTTCTTGATAAAAATCCTGGACAGAAGATTTACAGAGTCCATGGGGGCACACAGATAAGGTCAGGGAGGAAGTAGTTTAGCTATTATTTCAGAAACAGTAGGATAACCGAGACTGCAATAAAAGTAAAACAATTAAAAATTAGTAGGAGTTAAAACAACAACAATGAAGAAGTGATAAATTAAAAGAAACAAAAAACATCATTAATAAACAGGAAAAAACCTTACAGAGAGTGTATTAGCGTAGAAACTCCATTCTTCATAGACATTCTTATATCCGGTGTGTGTGTCCTTTTTGTCGTTGGAGCCTCAATTATCAGAGACACATGATGCACAGAGAATGTTTAATTATTCAAACACCTAGTGAATGGTAGGAGTCTCGCCCAAATTGGTAAGGCAAGGGTGAGTCACTGGGGCTGGCACGCTAAGGGGCTGGGCTCAGTGTTGAGTATGAACAAAAAGATAAATAAATGATCCAGACAAAAAGCAGTGAAGGGGAAGACAGTGTGATTTTGGTTCTCAGATGTTGGCTCCTGACTCTTGGCAGAAAGAGAGCTGGGAAGATGTGCAAATAGTTTGGATCAGGAGCTTTCAAACCTGGGGATAAGAATTTATTCCAAGGACCCAAGGTTCAATTGTTAGGACTATATTTCTGTAAATTATTTCCTGCTTCACACAAATTTAACTCAGACTTTGCGATTGGCATTGCCTTCAGTAATGACTAAAGGCTGTGCTAATTGGGATCTATGCATTTCTATATAAATATATGTATACTTTTGTTCATACCAACTTACAGGGGAACATCAGTTGGGAAACTGTTAGTTGAGGCCAGGATTGTGAACCTGGCTGAATACTATAAACAGGGGCCCTAGGAGACCATTTTGGGGACTTCTGGACAGAGAGAACAGTGGCCTCTGGTGTCTGGCTGGATAGCCAGCAGCAGGAGGGAGAAGCTGCTCCTGGTGCCTAGGCTCGAGGCCCAGCACCAGGGCCACAAGGCCTGGTGCCTAAGCTTGAGGCCTGGTGCCTAAGCTTGAGGGCTACAGGGCAACAGGGCTACAGGTAACAGGACCAAATAGCATAGAAACAAATAGAGTAGGGACTCAGAGTGACAGAGAAACAGAGGCAACAGGCCAAAACAATGAAATAGGGAAATAGAGTTAGGACCTTAGATAGAGAAACAAAGAGAAAAGAGCCCCTGAAGAGAAAGGCCCTGATAGAAAGGACCTAGAAAAAGAGGTCCTGAAAAGAGAGGTCCTGAAAGGTGACGCCCTAAACAAAGAGTCAGGAAGAGAGAGGTCCTGACGAGAGGAGCCTGCACAGAAGCCCCGAAGAGTTTCTGCAGAACCAGCCTGAGAGAGACCAGAGGTCCCTGGAGAAAGGTTCCTACAGGGAGCATCTAGGTTAAGCAAAAGGATACAAGTAACAGAAGATTTATTAAACGTAACTTTCAGGAACCTCTGGCCTTATTTTTCTTCCATCAACAGGTCATGGGGAACAGTGTCAGCCCTGGACACAGGCGGGGTCAACTAATGGACTGAGAGTAACGTCAGGGACCCTGCTAGGCCCCCCGCATCTGCTGCCATGGTCACCCCCCTGGCCCCCAAGTATTGTTAGGGCCTTGCAATTCACACGGGTCTCTTGATCCTGAGGCCTTGGGAGCCCCCTAGGGGGTAGCCACAATCCCCTTTTATTTGCAAGTCTTAACACATACATATATGTATATGCACGATATATGTACATATTTGCACATATGTGTGTATATGCTATATACACTTACATATATTTGTACACACATATACACAATATGTATATATGTGTGTATATACAATATATTGTGTATGCATATATACAATATATATGCATTATGTTGTGTGTATATACTTTGTGTGTATATATATGTTTTACACAATATGTTGTATATCCTCAAAACTCGAGCAACATGCCAAATACCAGTAACAATTATAAACCTCGTTCCCATGACCTGATGGAATGGTTTGAGGCTCTTTATGTTCCTGGAGAAGGATGATGCCCTTGGGCTATCTCACATGTGACAGGCATATTGAGATGTTACTGGTGCCCAGAAAATTGATGATATACGGGAAGACAGTGATAAAGTGATACAGTGATTGTATATATATATATATACATACATATATATATATATACATATATATATATATATGCATACATACATATATATTGTGTAGTATACATACATATATACATTGTGCATATGTCAGCACCCCACATACACAAGCCCCAAAAAGTTCACTGCTAGTATTGTATTATGTATATTATGAAATGAAGACAGTGATACAGTGATAGCCTGGCAAGCTACCCGTGTTGTTTCTGATATGCCAAAAACCAGTAACAATTATAGACCTTATTCCCATGACCCGAAGGAATGGTTTGAGGCTCTTCATGTTCCTGGAGCTATCAGTTGCCCTTGTGCTACGCTAGCACATGACAGGACCGTATGGAGATGTTACTGGTGCCCACTCGAGCAAATCAATGAACAACAGGAAGACAAGTGATACAAGTGATTGTGAAATGAAGATTCTGAGCATAGAGAAATATAATTACTTGATAAGCATCACTGGGTGATTTAGGATGAATCTGAGATCATCAATTTAGGTCAGGTCAGGGGCTGGAGCAATAGCACAGTGGGTTGGACATTTGCCTTGCATGCAGCCAATCCGTGTTCGATCCCCTAGCATCCCATATGGTCCCCGAGAGCACCACCAGGAGTAATTCCTGAGCAAAGAGCCAGGAGTAACCCCTGAACATTGCTGGGTGTGACCCTAAAAGAAAAAAAAATTTTGGCTGGGTCACTCCAGGGCAGGCCTGAACATCTCAGCACCTGACAAAGATTCCATACTAGGCCTGGTTCCCAAGATGGTGGATCCACCTCCTGCTCTGAATGGCACAGGGAGACGACTGTCATCTTGAATGCAATTGGAGATCATTTCTATTTGCTCACTTCAAGAAAGTAGATTTCAAGAAGGGCTGGAATAATATTTTTTTTCTGGTAGACCAAATGGCTAGGAGGTTCTGTATGATGTTGAAATAATCTATTAATCACAGCCAGAGGTTGAAAAGAACTCCCGACCTTGTAAGGACGAGAGCTAATCAGACAACAAGACAGGGTGGAACCTGACTCTGGTCTTTGGGATCCTTGCATAGATCAGTGTATCACATTATTTATGAGAGTAGGAGACAGAAGATACTCTTCTTTCAAAAGTGAGATTCAAGATTGATTAACCTTTCACAAGGTTGCCAAGAACTCAGATTTAGGTTATTTTCTTTCTTTTGTCATTTATAGGAAGACTTTAAAAAGGACTAGAGCATGTTTGAGCAACAGAGGTCACAAAGAATGGAGAAACTGGGCAAGAAAGGGAAAGGTTTGAAGTATCTATTAATCCCCAAAGTACCCATTGGTTGGGTTTAATTTAATGAGACCAGAATTTAAAACCTGCTGCATGCTGTGATACAGCGGCTTTCTATACCAGGGACTGGATGGATGGTTCCTATCTCCCATTCTGGAGAGAGTCTCCCTTAATAAATCAGTACTGATATAAGTTATCTGTCCCCGGTTTTAGTAAATCATCATCTTAAAAATCCAGAACTACTTTATTTCTTAAGATAAAATGTTTCCAGGATACTTTTTGTCCTTGGAATTTTATGAAACTTCTTAAAGTTTTAAACAATTGGTATTTGAGGAATTGCAATGGGATATATAACTGTTTTCAAATAGACTGTTACTAATTTATCAATCTGCTTTTCTATTTTCATGACACCTTATTCGAGGATGCCAAACATAAGCTACAGAGTTTGGGTACATTTACCTTTATTTTATAGCAACTTTAATGGGGAGGGAGGTGGTAGTTGAGGGAGGGAGTTTCTGCCACAAATTTTAGGAATCTCCATAATAACCCTCTTTTCCATCAAGATTGCTATCTATTCTCTGCTATACTGAATGTGCTTTTAAAAACATGTTTAATGGTAAAATCAATGCAAAGCTGTGATTTCTGTTTGTAGAGTAGATACAGCATTCATGACGAAAAGGAGGTTATGTTTGTACTAGAAAACTTTTTCTTTTTATAATCTGAGAGAATTTTCTGGCCTCATGTGTACAGCAAAAAAAAAAAGCTTTACAATTTCTTTTTATGTAACTCTGTTCCTCTCACAGAGCTTGATAAAAATCTCTACCCTAAGTAGCATGTTGCTTCAAGAAGCAGCATGCTACTTAGGTAGAGTAAAATAGTAAAATAAAAATAGTTTAGACCAAAACAAGCAAAATAAAACACTCCTCAAATGTTGCACATTGTCTAAAAATTATACTTATTTGAATTGATACAATTACCAAGAGTACAAGGAACCATATCAAATCAAATGCCAAATACCAGTAACAATTATAGACCTCATTCCCATGACCTGATGGAATGGTTAGGCTCTTTATGTTCCTGGAGCAAGCAGGTGCCCTTGGGCTCTACTAGCATGATACAGGACATATGGAGATGTTACTGGTGCCCGCTCGAGCAAATCAATGATGAACGGGAAGACAGTGACAGTGACAAGGAACCATGTAAAAACACTCTTAACAATTCTATCAGAATTATCAAGGTGTAGTATATAAGATAGACGTTGCATTATATCTAGTTCATGCCTTTAAATAAAAGCTTTAATTATACATAAACAAGCATAAATACACAAAGTAGAAATTTCATTTGTTTCCTATCTCCAAACTCTCATCACTTGTCTTAAATCCCCTGAGAACCACTGTAAACAATATAATAGGTTTTATAATTAAAAAACTATTTTACACTCCAATATATATCTACTGGTAGTTATAAGGTACTTTTTGCATGCTTTGATGATAAGAAAGCAATGCAGAAAACACGTTTTATTTTATATTATTACATTTGTTCCATATTTTATGTTTGAGCAGGACATAACATCTCAATCTCTCATAGCGACTCTTTAAAACAACATACAGTTGTGCCAAAATGTGACTCTTCTAAAATTTTTGTTTAAAAAAATAGCGTTAAGCAGGTAGATTTGCTGCAGGCAGGAATTCTAAAAGCAGAGCAGGAGAGCATGATGAAATCTCTAAATGGAGGCACCAAGATGGAGGGGCACAGTGGCAATGACGCAGCACCAGGCGCTCTCAAAATGCTGCCGTATGGAGGATTTCAGAATCCAGATGCTAGAGAAAACATTTCCCTCTTTCTCTGACCATGCTCCAGTGGAGAGAACTTTCTGGGGTGATGAACTCAATTTATCGTTATCCCCAGGCTGGCTTTCCCCAGCCAGATTTTGAAATGAAAAGGACAGTGTCTCACTGTGAATGGCAGTTTTTAGTCACTGTTCATAATCCTGAGTGCATGAGAAGAGAGCGAACGTGTCCCCTTCTGGCCAGCTTGCATTTCCGTTATGTCCCCCTAGAAACGTGACTCAGGTCTCCGGGAGAGGCTTTTGAGGAAGACCTTGGTTGGCCTCTCTATGCAAGAGAGGGGAATCTTACTTCAAAATATTTAACGTTTGTTAAATTTGCACAGGCACATAAGTATTTAAACATCGAAAACTGGGGCCGGAGCAATAGCACAGTGTTAGGGCGTTTGCCTTGCACACAGTCGACCTAGGTTCGATCCCTGGCATCCCATATGGTCCTCTGATCACCGCCAGAAGTATTCCTAAGCATCGCCAAATAATACCTAAAAAGCAAAAGAAAAAAAAGAAAGAAAAACCATCATCCAGGGGCTGGAGTTGGTAGTACAGCAGGTAGGCGCTTGTCTTGCATGCAGTGGACTCAGTTCAGTTCCTTGGTATTCCAAAAGAGAAGATTTAGAACAGAACTCTGTATCACTATCTTCCGGTTCATTGCCAATTTGCTCGAGCTGGCACCAGTAACATCTCCATATGTCCTGTCTCATGCAAGTAGAGCCCAAGGGCACCTGCCTGCTCCAGGAACATAAAGAGCTCAAACCATTCCATCAGGTCATGGGAATGAGGTCTGTAATTGTTACTGGTATCTGACATATCAAATACGACATGGGTAGCTTGCCAGGCTCTGCCGTGCGGGTAGCATACTCTTGTAGTCATCTCAAAATCCAGCATTTATTGATGAACCGCGCAAGCTGGGCTGTGATAGGCTGGTCTGCTGGTTGGAGTTCTGACGAGGGTGAAGTCCGGTTGTGGAAAATGGAGGTCCTCATGGAGTGGGGGGATCGTCTGGCTTTGTGAGGCTCTGCTGGGGTGACAGACCAGGGCTAGAACCTGCCATCCCTCCAGGGCACCTCATGAGCGGCTGGGCACAGTGAGAGCCAGTAGCAGCTCTGCCCCATGTCTGTCTCTGGATCAGCATACCTGGGCCCCCAAGGAGGTGAAGAAGCGCAAGAAGGCCATGCTCTTCTGCCTGAGTGAGAACAGAACTCTATAGACAGAAAAGTTCTTTTATTACAATTACCCTGTGCATGGAGGGAGGGAGGGGGAGGGGGCACCTTACGATTATTGTGAGATATTATGTCCCGCTCATATATAAAATGTGGAACAAATGTAATAATATAAAATAAAACATGCATTTTCTGCATTGCTTTCTTATCATCAAAGCATGCAAAAAGTACCTTATTTATAACTACCAGTAGATATATATTGGAGTGTAAAATAGTTTTTTAATTATAAAACCAATTATATTGTTTACAGTGGTTCTCAGGGGATTTAAGACAAGGAGATGATGCGGGGCCGGAGAGATACTCCAGTGGGTAGGGCATTTGCCTTGCATGCAGTCGGCCCATGCTGGCCAGGGTTTGATCCCCGCATCCCATATGGTCCCCGAACACCTCCAGGAGTAATTCATGAGTGCAGAGCCAGGAGAAACCCTGAGCATTGCTGGGTGTGACCCAAAAAGCAAAAAAAAAAAAAAAAAAAAAAAAAGACAAGGAGATGAAATTTGGAGATAGAAAATGAAATGAGGAGGAGGGAGTGTGTCACGATTATTGGATCCCCAGGGATGTACCCAGAGCCATGGCAGAGCCTGGCAAGCTCCCAGTGGTGTATTCGATATGTCAAAAACAGTAACAATAACGGACCTCATTATTGTTATAATGTGACCCAATGAATAGAGATGTTACTGGCGCCTGCTCCAGCAAATCGATGGACAATGGGAAGACAAAGGGATCCAAGGGGTACATAAGTATCCAGGCAGATCACCCCAGTTTTAACAGACATAGCAAAAGTATTCTATTCACTTGATGTTATACAGTCTGACAATATTTCATACTACTGCAAACAATATTGGTCTTATTTGAGTGTCTCAGATAGGCTATGAATTCCATATTAAACTTTGACCTTTCTTTATTTGAATTTTTATTGAACCATCATGAATTATGAAATTACAAAGTTATTTATGGTTGAATTTTGGGCTACAGTGTTCCAACATCAATCCCTCCCTCAAACTTCATAGTTTCCTTTCTATTCTCCCAACCTGATTCTGTAGCAGACATTATTTTATTTTTCTTTTTTTCTGTTTTCGCCCATACAGGTGCTGTGTCTTACCATTACTATTATTGATAAGGGTAAATGCATGTCATTTTACCTCTGATCAGCACCTCATTCCTCTATTATTGTCCTTCCCTGACTGATCCCAACTCTTCCAGCCACCCTGGGGAAGCTTCCTACTAAGGACTAGTTCTCCTATTCTTCCCTCCCATTGCCTCTAGGCAAGCACTGGTTTTGCCCCTAATACTTTTATCCTTCTTCATATCTTTATATTAAATTTATATTAATTATCTACTTGAATTTTATTTTTCTTAAATTTGAGTGGCTGGAAATTAAAACAACTAACCCAGCTACTTTACTTAATATTCCATATTAGACATTTTTGTTTGACTAATGAAAAATAAGAGGATGCACATACTTTGAAATTGCCCTACAGATTTCTATTCACCCTTTCATGCAACATCTTACATCTGGCCTCCTTTACAATATCCGCTAAGATCCCTTCAGCCATTATACATATGTATTCTGTTAGCTTTTACAGAATCTAACTTAGAATTTTTATTATTATTATTATTTGATATGCCAAACACAGTAACAATTATGGACTTCATTCCCAAGACCTGAAAGAATAGTTTGAGGCTTTTCTGTCCGTGGAGTAAAGAGATGCCCCTGGAGTACACTCGCCTGCAACAGGATGCATGGAGATGTTACTGGTACCCACTCAGACAAATCGATGAATGACGGGAAGATAAGTGAAGTGATACAAGTGATATTATTATTTCATTTGGGGGCTACATCCGATTGTGCTCAAAGCTTATTCGTGGCTCTGTGCTCAGAGATCACTTCTGGTGGTACTTAATTTGTGATAAAGATGATAAAACTCAGGTCTATAATCACTTGTCGCTTGTATCGCTTGTCTACCCTTTGTTAATCAGTTTTACTCAAGTGGGCACCAGTAATGTTTCCATTAGCCTCTGTTGCATGCCAGTGTAGCCAAGGACATCTGCTTTGCTCCAGGAACATGAAGAGCCTCAAACCATTCATTCAGGCCATGGAAATGAGGTCTATTATTATTACTGTTTTAGGCATATCTAATATGACACTGGTAGCTTGCCAAGCTCTGCCATGTGGTGAGTAGTAGGTAGGCTCTCAGTTCTTGCATTTATGATGAACTAAGCAGCTGCAAAGCAGTCGCACACAACAGGGAGAACAGGTAGCAGCTCTGCCCTGTGTATCTGTGTCTCTGTTCCATGCCCAGGAGCAGTTTTTTTGGGCGGGTCCACCAGGCCTCCTGGAGGGGCCAGAGGTGGGGAAAGGGACCCCAGTCCCATCTCCACAGAAGCCCGGTGACTTTAGGTCTATAAAACAAAAAAAATCAGAAACCTACTAATTAATTTTAACAAAAATGAATATTCTAAATGTTACAACTGATTTACTTAGGCTCTTCAGTTCTCTTAGAATATGTTTCATCTCATAACCTTTTGTGCGTATTGTATCTTAAGATCCGGGTTGATCAGAAATGAATCATGAAATAAACAAATGTCTAGCAGCAGACATTTATTATTAAAGTGTGATTTTTTAATATAATTAAATAGGTGTCAAGCTGTGCGTCACTGAAAATTAGTAAGTATAGCGCCTCCATCTTGATTTCTCTCTCTATTCAGCCTAACTAGTTTTCTTCTGGTCATAACCAAAATAGTCCTACTGTCCAAAGTTTATTAAAATTTTGATTGATCTATTTGACTGGCTTATTTATAGTATCTGTCTAATAAGAATATAAGAATATTTTCATACTTAATAATATGCTTTTATATTTAACAAGAAGATAAGAAAATAATGTGAAAATAGATGGAAATAGTCAATGTATTTAAATAAAGTAGGCTTATTTAACTGATGTCATCTTTATCTGAGAGATAAACATAAGAATTTTCAAGCATAGAACAAGGGTATTGAATACCACTGTGGATATATAAACTAATATCACACAGATGATTATGTAGCAAGTACAATTATAGTTAGCGGAAACTTCAAAACTTCCAACAACTGGAAACATACGTATTACATATATTTATGTGTGTATATATGTATATATTATATATAGAGAGAAAAAGAGACTTGGTAAAATAAATACATACAGTAAGAGAAAGTGAAAAAAGGAGCGAAAGAAAAGTAATATCAATAGAAGAAAATTCAATAATGTGAATAAAAATATAGTGGTGTCAGTCTCTTGACAGCACTTTTGTTATACATAGTCTATGTTTAAAATATTTTGTGAAAGACTTACTGTCTAACTTTTCCATTTAGAAA
This sequence comes from Cryptotis parvus, assembly GCA_021461705.1. Lineage (NCBI taxonomy): Eukaryota > Metazoa > Chordata > Mammalia > Eulipotyphla > Soricidae > Cryptotis > Cryptotis parvus. Next base: position 45,092 of record JAJIBD010014122.1, read on the forward strand.
CATTTGCATAGTTTTAGTGTCATACTTGCGTTCATATGACTTTTTGAAGCAGCATAAGACACACACTAAAGTGAGCACAAACTAATTACCAGGCATTTCTTTTAGAATTACATTAGTAAGAACATATATTTTATAATTAGAAGAACGTTGGTGAGAAACAATTGTCAGCACTCCCAAAGGGTGAGAATTTCAGCAACAGAGCTTAAAACATCTGAAGAAAATTAAATTTGTGATCATAGATAGTATAGTTATTCTTTTTTTGCAAATGTTAAAACAAAGATCTTCTCATATCAGTCCCAAACAGACTCTGAATACTAGTTTCCTTAGTTGTTGAAAAATGATTATGAATCTCTTGATGTGCTACATCAAAATTCATTTGGGAGCATGCTCAATTCATTTAGCTATTTTTAACTTTACATTTAACAGAGCTTTATGGCATATTTGTGCCAAGAATTCTATGAATTTACTTTGAATCTGCTCTTCATTAAACAAGCAATTGTATATTCATCTGGGTTTTAACCAAGATTATTTTTTGAGACATACATAAGATTTCATGTTTGCAGTTGAAAGTTCACACTATTTCCAGATTCCATATAAATGGGAAAAAATAATTGGCTAAGGAGAAGCCCAGAATAGTGAATAAATTATCGTATCACCAAAATAATGATGTTTTACTTTTTGCTTTTTATTTTATTTAAGCAGACATTAAAATAAGTTTTAATCTTTAATAGCTAGTGGTATAATGTGTCATTAATGCTGATGTTATACCAAGGGAAATGAAAGGACAACTTTTATAAAAACAGCTGCTCCAGAACAATATACAGTCATTAGAAGACTCCGTAACTCACTAGACTACACTCCCGATCCTATCAATAAACCATCATTTTTATTTGATTACAATAATAGCTTAACATTATCAAAATGTTATGTGGGATACAAAAAAAGTCTCACATAAATTCCTCAACCAAGAAGTGGTATGAAAATGTTAATCATTTTTATGATTTTTTATATTAAATGCTTAAAAATCTAGTAAAAACTGATCACATAATATCATGATTTGGTTGAACAGTTATTGATCATGTTATTGATCATTAACAATATGGCTCATGAAGCCAGAGAAATAGTACAGCAGGTAGGGCATTTTTGGTCACGTTTGAGGGGGAGGAATTGGGGTTATTAGTGGTGGGAAATGGGCACTGATGGGGGATGGGTGCTGGAACACTGTATGACCCGAAACCCAAAAAATGAACATCTTTGTAATTGTAAATCTCACCGCCGTATAATAAAATACATACATATATACTATGATACCAATATCCAAGGTCCAGGCAAAACATGAATCAGGAGGTCTTGTCAAAGTGGAATCTACCACAAAGTGTGGGAGTCAGAGGTTAGGGGTAAGACAGAGAAGGGAACAGTGTGCTAATAATCATCGAAAATGATAAAACCATCCTAGAACTGAGCATTGAATATAGGCAAAAA
>JAJIBD010014123.1:0-47889 GCA_021461705.1 Cryptotis parvus
AGAAATATGCAGGAGGCTTCAATTCAGTGCATCTGGCAGTCAGGACATGCCTGCTAGGTAGGTTCTGGGAAAGCAGTGATAAATGAAACACTGACTTGTCCTGGAAAGCTCCCAGCTTACTAAAGGAAAAGAGTATACAAAGAGCCATTAAAGTGATGTCCTAAGAACACGGCATAGGGGTTAATAAGCTGAGTCAAGGCCCCAGAGGGAATCCTACCTGGGCTTAGTGTGCTAAGTCTTAGTAAATAACAATCATATAGGAGGATGCCTTTAACATGTAGCATGCAACCAAGACTCTCAAAAGTTTCATATGATAAGGAAACTTCTATAACACATAATACAGTCTAGAGACACTCCAGATAAGTTTATTCAGCAGCAAGAAAGTGTTATCAAGGACCCAGTTCCCTTTCTGTCTCTTTGCATTCATTAATGTGAGCTGCGTTTTTTAGACCGCCACTCCTCACCATCACACAATGACAGAAGAAACTCCAACCATCACATCCCAACATAACAAAGCCAGTGTGGCAGTGGTGGGAGGAAGGATGGGGGATCCTTTTCATTCTGATTCCCTTGTTTCAAATGAAGTAAACCAATATCAGAAACCTCCCCTAGAGGTTGGCGTCAGGGTAAACCTACACAGGTATATTCGACAGCCCTACAGTCATCAACAAGCTCTCCTCGATGCTTTGGTTTTACCCAGATGGAGTCAACTGAGGGACAATGACTAAGGTTTGACACTAACTAAAGCTCTAGCCTCCCTAGCTGGAACTTGCCCCATCATCTTGTTACGCAATCACGTGAACAATGAGCCCCATGGAGTATTCATCTCCACCCACTATCCTCTCTTCTCCCTGACAACCATGTCCATCCATTGCAAGACACTTTTCACTCCATTTTAAATCTTCGCATGGAGAACAAAGCAGGACTGAGAAGATATAAGGGGAGTGAAGTCAGGGGAGGTGCCCATAGGTGGTAGGACCTCCTCAGACTTGGCAGCTACTGAAAAGTGTGCCTTCTTATTCCCACCCTCAGATTCAGCTAGATAGTCTCATGGGCCTCCCAAGCTCCGTGGCTGCTTCTCACTGCACTCCACACCGAGTGTGGGAGAGGGAAGTCAAGTCATTTGGGTTCTCCCCCAAATCTTGACTACAACCTCTCACTCTCTCTCTCCCTCCCTTCTCTCTAAGCCTTCTCTATCAGTACCATTGTCAAAGTAACCAGCTTCTCACACTTAAGGAAAGATATTTTCCTGGGAAGATGCCAATAACAGAGAGTGTCAGAAGTTCAGGAATTGCCGGAGCTACATGTTAGCTAAGCTGGTCCCATTACATGGAGACTTTTCAGTCTCTGATATATTCCTTTAAAAAGAAGTTGACCTCCCAGCACCCCCCCCACCTATCCCATCCAGTCTGCCTCTATGGGAGGCATTTTCTTCTCTTTCTGTCTCTCTATCTCTCTCTGTCAATTTCTCTCTTGTTGCATTGTGGTTTACAACAAAGATACTGAGAAGTTATCATGTTTATCCCTTTACCTACTTTCAACACTCAATTCTTGTCCAGCATGATCATTGCCAACTATTATTGTCATATTAGACCCTTCTCTATCTTACCTACCCTCTGCCGCCTGCCACCCACACTTGTGGTAGATTTCAACCATCGACCAGTCCTCCTGGCCCCCTATTTTCCCTGGCCTTGGATATTAGTATCATACTATCTTTTATACCACAAATGAGTGCAGTCATTCTATATCTGTCCCTCCCCCTTCTGATTCCTTTCACTCAGCATGATACTCTCTATGTCCATCCAATTATAGGTAAATACCATGACTTCGTTTTTTCCTAACTGCTGCATAGTATTCCATTGTATAGATGTACCATAGTTTCTTTATCCAGTTGTCTGTTCTCGGGCACCCAGGTTGTTTCCATGGTCTGGCTATTGTGAATAGTGCTTCTATGAACATAGAAGAGCAGGTCGTGTTTCTGCTGTGTATTTTGATGCCCCCAGGGTATAGTCCCATAAGTGATATTGCTGGGTCAAATGGGAGCTCAATTTCTAGTTTTCTGAGCAATGTCCGTATTGTTTTCCAAAAGGGCTGGACCAGTCGGCATTTGTACCAGCAATGAAAGTGTGTCCCTTTCTCCCAGCATCCATGCCAGCACTGGTCTTATTCTTTTGGATATGTGCCATTCTCTATCATGTGAGATATCTCATTGTTGTTTTGATTTTCATCTACCTGATGGTTAATGATGAAGAAATTAGTGGGGTGGGGAGATGAGAGGGGAAACCAGGGGGAAATGCACACTGGCGGAAGGATGCATGGAAAACTTTATGACTGAAACCCAATCAATCATGAGCTTCTTTGTAATGGTCTATCTCATAGGAATTCAATTTAATAAATAAAATAAATAAATAAAAATTACTGATTTTTAAAATAATAAATAAGAAGATGAGGAGCTAGAGAGATAGTACTGCAGGCAGTGCACTTGCCTTTCATGAGACTGACCCAGGTCCCATCCCCGGCACCACCATATGGTCCTGAGTCTACCAAGACTGCTCCCTGAAATCAGAGCCAAAAGTAAGCCCCTCAGCACCAGGTGTGGCACCAAAACCCCCAAAAAGAAAAAACTGGTGCATACATGAGGTGAAGTCAGTCAGGAGAGTGACGGATATAGAATGATTTCTCTCATGTGGGGTATAGAGAAACAGTGTGAGGGAACAACAAATGAACAAAGACAACAGAACCTGAGTGCTGGTCTACAGACTGATCTTACCAGGTGAAGGGACGGGAGACTAAAGGAGGGGCTCTGAGACAGGGTGGGCTCTCAGGTGGAGGGTGCGGTGTTGGAATGTTGTATGCATGAAACTTTACCATGAGCAAACTGTGTTGCAAATTACAGTGTTTCAAATAAAAAAACATTTTTTAAACTGATTCAGCCATCACCATAGGCCAGGTTGGTGAAACATGTGACAAGCACCACTTCATTTAAAGTCCCTCACGCACCAGACAGGTGAGGCCAGGCCAATCCCAGGTGGGAGCAACTGTGCTGTAAGGACGTATCGGTGCCTGAGTCCCAGAACACAATGCAGGTTTGTTTCTCCTTGAGACTGAAAGTAGGTGTGGGAGAAACAGGCTTTAGTTTGAGCCTCTATCTTCCATTTCCTCAACATCCCCCCCAAAGCATGAACCCCTTTTCCCATCCTGCCCAAACTCTTTGCACATCAAAAGTTGCCATCTTCAGAGGTATGGGGAGATAGTTCAAAGGGCTGTGCAAGAGATTGGCACATATCCAGAAGAGCAAGAACAACAAGTGCTGGTGTGGATGCGGGAAAATGGGACTCTCATCCATTGTTGGGTGGGAATGTCAACTGGTACAGCCTTTATGGAAAACTATATGGACATTCCTCCAAAGACTAGAAATTGAACTCCCATTTGACCCAGCCATACCACTCCTAGGAATATACCCTGGGAAGCCAAAAACACGCAGCGGAAACACCATCCCCACATTTATGTTCATAGCAGCACTATTCACAATAACCAGAATCTGGAAACAACCAGACTGACCGAGAATTGATGACTGGATAAAGAAACTGTGGTACATCTACACAATTGAATACTATGCATCTGTTAGGAAAAATGAAGTCATGAAATTTGTCTATAAATGGATGGACATGGAGAGGATCATGTTGAGTGAAATTAGCCAGAAGGAAAAAAGACAGATATAGAATGACTGCATTTATTTGCATGACATAAATATATAGATACATACAGATACATATGATGATACCAATATCCAAGGTCAGACAAAACGTGGATCAGGAGGTCTTTTCAAAAGTGGAATCTACCACAAGAGTCTGGGAGTCGGAGGTTGGGTGGGACAGAGAAGGGAACAGTGTGCTAACAATTGTTTTAAGTGATAATACCAGCCTAGAACTGAGTATTGAATACAGACAGGCAAAAAGATACACATGATAACCTCTAAATGTATGTATCGCAATCCACCGTGCATAAGAGAAGGAAGAGAGAAAGAGAGAAAGAGAAAGAGAAAGAGAAAGAAAGAAAAGAGATAAAAAACTCACCATAGAGGCAGGCTAGGGGCTAGGGGGGGGGGAATCGGGGACATTGGTGGTGGGAAATGGGCACTGGTGAAGGGATGCGTGCTGAAACAATGTATGACCGAAACCTGGACATGATCATCTTTGTAATTGTATATCTCATGGTGGTGTAATAAAATATTAAAAAAGGGGCTGTGCACATGCTCTGCATGAAGGAGACCTGAGTTCAGTTCCCGGCACCACATGGTCCCCCAAGCTCTGCAAAGAGTAACCCCCACACAGAGCCAAAAGTCCAGGAGCACTACCACATGTGACCTCTCCCCCATTACCCCTCTCAAACAAAAAATGAGAAAAATAGACACAGTGCCTGGGGCCAGGAAGATGACTCTATGGGTTGGAGTTTTGCTTTGCATGTGTGAGCCCTGGGTTTGCTCCCCAGCACCACATGGTCATCTGAGCAGCACTGGGCGCAAACCTGGAGCATTACCAGAAAACAAGAAACAGAAAACAGAACATGAGAAATGATCCAGCCTTCTTTCTAATTTAAATGGAGTGAGTGTTGAAATCAAAAATTGATTTGTGAAATGCCTTAGAATTGAAGGAAATCCTACCCCTGGGGTATGAGTCCCTTCTAAGGCCTATCTGAGACATTTTGCCTGTGCTGATCTTTAAAAACTATCATCTGCCTCGTAGGCAAGTTCTCTTTATTAACTTATGATCTGAGACATTCTTAATTGATTGCTTTGCTTTGTGTAGTGATTTGTCTTTTCAAAAGTGCAAGCAATTAATCATTTCTTCCTGCTCTAAGAGTCTTGATTGAAGATGCTTTCATGTATTTATACATATGCCTGAGTTTTAAGCAACAAAACAACCTTGAAACATAGACAAAACCTCAAATTGGTTTTCACATGTCCAAAAAAGTGCAACAGAATTCATTTAAAAAAATATTTTTGTCTAATTAGAAAGGCATTCTTTGTTTGGTTTTCCTCAGCAGGCCTGAAAATATGCCCCCAAGTAAAAAAAAGTGAACCAACCACACCAATGAAATTAATATTTTTTTTAAAAGTTCCTGTTTTCCAGTTCCAGATGACTGATAAACACAAGTTAACAAGGGCATGAAAACCAAGGAACGACTCAGAATCTGAATGTTCTTTTGTTTTGCCATTTTCTGTGATGCTTTAATAGCCATCCTATTTCTGTTGAAAATGACTTTCTCAATGCTGGATACTTAGAACTTCTCTAGAGAAAATCTGGAATCAGTCTGAAGATTCAAGTTAGTGACCTAAAAAGCTGTGGTGATGGATTCATTATGACTGTTTTGTGATTGGTTCCAAGAGGCAAGATCCCATCTCTGTTCACTCCCCTCACCCGTCCTTGTCTCAGACTCAAGCAGCAAGACTTACAACTCGTCCATGTTTGTGCTTCACTCCTAGCTGAAACCCTGGTTGCCTGACTGGCTGGGCTAACTGATATCCTCTTCCCAACTCATAGCTTGAAGCCGTAATTTCTCCCCCACTCATCCCTAGTAACTCAGAATGTTACTGCCTTTGGATACAGGGTATTTAAAAAAATAGTAATTAGGCTAAATTAAGGTCATGGATCTTCATCCAAGATGACTTGGATGTCTTTGTGTCTTGATAAGAAGTTTCATACTCTTATTTAGGCATAGAAGAGAGACCACAGACGACATGGAAAACCAGGTGTATCCATAGGTCAAGGAGAGAGTTCTCAGAAGAAACTACTCCAAACTCTCCTTCATTTTGTACTTGCAGCCTCCAGGACTATGAGACAATAAATTTCTACTGTTTAAGCTATTCAGTATATGGCACTTTCTTGTGGCAGCCTGAGGAAATAAATGTACCCAAGTTTTCTTTCAGGTCTTAAATTACCATTTAAGCTAAGAGTTCCTACATTTGAAAAATTATGTATACTTGTGGTGAGTATAAACAATCTGAGAAGAAAATTTGGAAATTGTGGCAGATCACAAAGCACACTTATAACCATCAGAAAGATCCTTCCTAGTAACTGGATGATTGGGAAAAATGTCCTTAAAAATATGGGGTTTTCCTCTTATGGGTCAGGAGGAGACAAATTCTGTGCATGTTAGAAGGGCTTCTCTGGGTTTCCTGTGCAGATGAGCTCCATGAACATCGACTCCAAGAAGAAGAGTGGTTTGATGGGTTGAATGAAAATACACATATATTCCAACCACTCAGTGCCTTACAGTAATTCATGTATGCCATCACATAGCCAATCATCAAGACTTCCATGTCTTTATAGAAACCATTTTTAAGTATGTTTACAACAGTATTAGATGTAGTTCAGGTCGAATCCTTTAGGTGGTAACTCAGAGACCTGGGATTCCTCCATCTCGTGTGGATTAAGATTTTTAGGGCCGACCCCCCACGACGGCGCCAACCCCTGCATTGCGTGATCCAAAAAAATAAATAGAAAATAAATAAATAAATAAATAAAAGTTGTCATCTCTTTAAAAAAAAAAAAAAAAAAAAAAAGATTTTTTAAGTGAGACTTTCAAGGTCACTGTAGCAGTGGGGATGGGGAGATAGATAGATGATAGATAGATAGATAGATAGATAGATAGATAGATAGATAGATAGATAGATAGATAGATAGATAGATAGATGATAGATAGATAGATAGATAGATAGATAGATAGATAGATAGATAGATAGATAGATAGATAGATAGATAGATAGATAGATAGAGAGAGAGAGAAATATAGTCATTACCTCTGCCAAACGTAGCACATATATTCATAGCCTGTTGGTTCCGACTAATCTCAAGGCAAGCTGAAAACTATAGAGGAGCACATAGACTAGTCAGTGAACTCAACTAGTCTCTGTCATCATTCATACACATGTAGAAACAGAGGGTAAACTTCCCATGGCCACACAAACATAAGCAGTTGAATCCACATGGTGATTGAATGTCTATTTCTGAAAGTCTGTAGTTATGAGACTACACTAATGAAAATTTTATTACACCAAGCATATAGAAGATTGTATATTTATTTTTAATTGATGAGTAAATAATTATTAGAGTGAAATACTTATAATATTTGATTGTGGGGTGTGTGCGTGTGTGTGTGCATGCGTGCGTGCAGCGTGTGCGTGTGTGTGTGTGTGTGTGTGTTTGGGTCATACCCAGTGATGTTCAGGGCTTAATACTTACTCTGCTCTCAGGATCACTCTTGCTGGTGCCTGGGGAAACATATGCAGTACCTTCACTCCTGCACCATATCTCTAGCCCGCCCTTCACCCCCAAGTCTTGAAATCATTGTCCGTACTACCAAGTTCAAGTTATCTGACTGACCTGTAGATATGGAGATGTGGGTTCCAGACTGATAATATTCTCATGGATCATCTACCAAGTGCTGCATTTTATTTTTTGATGTTAAGAAAGATCACCCCAGTATGACAATGATAGTTGGAAATGATCACTCTGGATAAAAACTGTATGCTGAAAGTAGGTAAAGGAAAAAAATATGATAAACTATAAGTATCTGTATTATAAGCAGAAATGCCAAAAAGGGAGAGAAAGAGGGGGAGGGAGGGAGGAAAGGAAGGAGAGAGAGACAGAGAAGAAAAGTACCTGCCATAGAGCAGGCTTGGAGGAGGAGGTATTTCAGGTGGGAAGGAACAGGTTGGTGGTGGGAAATGTACATTGGTGGAGGGATGGGTGTTGGAACATTGTATGACTGAAGCTCAATTATGAACAACTTTGTATCTCACAGTGAATCAATTAGGAAAAAAACAAAGATGAAAAATTGCAAAAAGGAAATCTCACCAATAAAACCCTTGGTCATGAACTATAGGAATGAAAGTGCAGAGGAGGAGGACTACTGGTAAGTAAGAGGATTGGGCATTTCAGTGACGGTAATGAAGGGTATTGGACACTTATAAGTAAGGGTATTGGACACTTATAAGTAAGGGTATTGGACATTTATAAGTAATGGTATCAGACATTTATAAGTAAGGGTATATTTATAATTAAGGGTACTGGACACTTCAGTGATGCAGAGGTGAGGTGACCATGTACACCAAAACCATAGAAGTCAATGATAGAGTAAACTTGTGATCCAAATGGTAGTAAGAAAATAAAAAAAATAATAAAGAGTTTGCTGAGAAGGTGGGGTAGGAGAGAGAATAAACCTTGGGTTATTGGGGAGGGATGCTAACACTGGTGGATTTGGACTTGGAATATAGACTGTCTAAAATTCTGCTATAAATAGTACATCACAGCGCCTGAATAAAATTCAAATAATAAAAAAAGAAATGTCTCCAAGATAATATTTCCTTGTGGTGTGTTTCGCTGCTTGAAGGGAAAAAGTTAAAGTCATTTCACACATTTTTGAAAAAATTGTCTCCAAAAATGTCAAAGAAACAAATAATGAAGTAGGGTGATGTTGCCCAGCTTACCTGGTTGGATTTTCATATTCACTCCCAGGAAAGGAGCCGCTGCCCTCAAGATAACCTATGACTCAAAAACTAAGAACTGTGTAATGTCGCAGGGTTTTAAAAAATGCCAGAGCAGGGAAAGGTCACTGGCCCCAAACAAATAAGACCCGCCCAAACATCGATCAGAGCTGGACTTTCCTCATGGCTGAAGTGAACTCTGCCCATTTACACTGTGACAGATTATCACTGTTAATTCATTGGTCATCTCTAAAATATGGTCGTTGGTTTTGGCCCAAGACTCACTCACTAGGCTTGAACACTCAATAAACTTTAGTAAGGTGGTGATTTCAATTAAAAAAAATTATTTAGAGAAACATTCATCTGATTCAAGACAGAATAGTTCTTGACCTGTGAGACTTGCCCTTCATTTGACCTTGCCTTTGGGAACCTTACTGGAGACAATAGGGAAACCTCAAAGATTGAGACTAATTGTGTGGTGGGGGAGGATAGAAACCAGATGAAGTGAGTGGAAAGTCTGAGTTTTTAAAAATTATAAGAAATATCATGCCATCCTCCCTCTGCCCCTCCACCAATCTACATACAAAATAAAAGTGTTGTTGGCAACAGAAGGCCAAAGGGAAGATGTTACAAATACCAGTGTTTGCACTGGAGCCATTCACTGGTTTCAGATTCAGTTTCTAATCACTTGAAACAAAATAAGAAAACCAAAAATCTAATAGTGATTTGTTCCTGGTGTGTCATTTAGCCAACATTCAAATTTTGAGATTATTTAATTTTTTTCTATAGTGAAATTGGGATGAAATAGACTTCAATTTCCTCTCTTTAGAATGAACTAACAATGAAATAGGCTTTAAAAAGTATTTTTGCAGCAAAGTGAAAACATGACAACCTCTGACTGAACTCTCCAATATGAAAAAAGTTTTCCTCATGTCCAAAATCCAGTTTTATTGACTTCAGAGTCTTCAGAGACCTAACTTGCATCACAAAATAGTAACAGTCTGGTTTGGATATTAATATTTTTGGCAATAGACATAGTGAAAGTAATGTTTAAGGTTTTGGGATTAGTCAGAACTCAGTTCTCAGCTTGGTTTCACACATATAAAGTGATAAGAATTTGGGCAAATCACATGCCAACTCTAGCCTTCTGTCTCTTCACTTGCAAAATGGGATAATAACAACACAGTTATCTCCCTAGTTCTAATATATTTTCTGCCATAATGTCCTTTATATACCCCTTATGTCTTTCATGTTCTGCAGACAATCCAAGAAAGATAGGGAGTATTTCTATGGGCTCTGAAAATAACCACATGAAGACTCCCAAGAGAGTTTAGAAAGACAATGTTTGTCTGACCTTATCATTTTATCCATGAGGCAATCAAAACCATTGAAACAGGCTCAGGAATGGGGTTCATTAAGAAAGCACAGGTCTGCAGGTTTCAACCCTGGTGAGGAAAGAGAAAGAAAGAAAAGAAAGAAAGAAAGGAAGGAAGGAAGGAAGGAAGGAAGGAAGGAAGGAAGGAAGGAAGGAAGGAAGGAAGGAAGGAAGGAAGGAAGGAAGGAAGGAAGGAAGGAAGGAAGGAAGGAAGGAAAGGAAGGAAGGAAGGAAGGAAGGAAGGAAGAGAAGAAAGAAAGAAAGAAAAGAAAGAAAGAAAGAAAGAAAGAAAGAAAGAAAAGAAAGAAAGAAAGAAAGAAAGAAAGAAAGAAAGAAAGAAAGAAAGAAAGAAAGAAAGAAAGAAAGAAAGAAAGAAAAGAGAAAGGAAAGGAAGGAAGGAAGGAAGGGAAGGAAGGAAGGAAAGGAAGGAAGGAAGGAAGGAAGGAAGGAAGGAAGGAAGGAAGGAAGGAAGGAAGGAAGGAAAGAAAGAAAGAAAGAAAGAAAGAAAGAAAGGGAGGGAGGAAGGAAGGAAGGAAGGAAAAAATGGAAGGAAGGGGAACAGCAAGACAAAGGCAAGGAAGGAAGGAAGGAAGATTGATGAGGCAACAGAGCAGCAGTAGAGAGAGCCCAGGCTGAGCACCAAGTCATGATTTCTTCCCCCTTAAGTAACAGCACACTCTGTGGCCACAATAAGTTCTTTCATTGGGTCAGAGCAATTTGCATGTAGACATACTGGTATATCACTGGATATGGAGGTAACCAGCATGAGAATCTAGCTGGATTCTCTTTGGCATTTAGCCAAAAAGTCCTCTTCCTGCCTCTCTTTTAGTATCTTTCCCCTTCGTCCAAACACCCCAGTCCTTGGATCATAGCACCTGTACTTTCCATTCCCAGATCTGATCACAGATCACACCTCCCTTCTAGACTCAACTCTTAGAGGGACGTGGCCTATTGTTGCTTAACCCTGTACCCAGCTATGATACCATGTCTAAAACATCACTCTGAGGAAGGAAGGAAGGAAGGAAGGAAGGAAGGAAGGAAGGAAGGAAGGAAGGAAGGAAGGAAGGAAGGAAGGAAGGAAGGGAAGGAAGGAAGGAAGGAAGGAAGGAAGGAAGGAAGGAGGGAGGGAGGAGGGAGGGAGGGAGGGAGAGGGAAGGAGGGAGGGAGGGAGGGAGGGAGGGAGGGAGGGAGGGAGGGAGGGGGAGGAGGGAGGGAGAGAGGGAGGGAGGGGGGGGAAGGAAGGGGAGGGAGGGAGGGAGGGAGGGAGGGAGGGAGGGGGGAAGGGGAAAGGAAGGAAGGAAGGAAGGAAGGAGGAAGGAAGGAAGGAAGAAGGAAAGGAAGGAAGGAAGGAAGGAAGGAAGGAAAGAGAAGGAAGGAAGGAAGGAAGGAGGAAGGAAGGAAGGAAAGGAAGGAAAGGAAGGAAAGGAAGGAAGGAAGGAAGGAAGGAAGGAAGGAAGGAAAGGAAGGAAGGAAGGAAGGAAGGAAGGAAGGAAGGAAGGAAGGAAGGAAGGAAGGAAGGAAGGAAGGAAGGAAAGGAAGGAAGGAAGGAAGGAAGGAAGGAAGGAAGGAAGGAAAGGAAGGAAGGAAGGAAGGAAGGAAGAAGGAAGGAAGGAAGGAAGGAAGGAAGGAAGGAAGGAAGGAAGGAAGGAAGGAAGGAAGGAAGGAAGGAAGGAAGGAAGGAAGGAAGGAAGGAAGGAAGGAAGGTCCCCGTCCTATTATTTGGTAGGAATTCATGTCTGGTTTCTCTACACCAATCACTCCTGGGTAGATCATAGGCTTTATTGATTAGATTTCTGCATTTGTTTCAAAGGCTACTCTAAAGCCTGACTCACCACCATGGGAATATCTTGCAAGACTTTGCCTTTGCTTGTTGGCCTGTTGTTCAAAGCAGAATTTCAGGTGGTGCAGGCAGACAAGGGGACACATCCCCATGTGGATGATTTGGAAATAGGTAACCTCACTTGGAATTGTGGATTCTGTTATTGGTGCTTTTTCACCAAGTCAGCTGTACCAAGGAGGCACAGCTGAAAGCATGTTGGGGAGCCCAGATGCAGCAGATGAGGACACACAGAAGCATGTTTTGTTCAGATTTCAGGTGCAAAGGCCACACCTGATAAGGCAGCTCTGTCTGCTGGCCGCCAGATGAACCTGTGAGCTGTACCTTTAGCCTCTCCGCCTGCTGATAAGCTTTCTCAGGGGCTTTCTTTCCCACTTCCCACTTTCCAGTGTTTACCTTTAAGACAAATGCACATCTCATTACTAATGGGCCTTAGAGGGAACTGGCAGCTGTTGCTTCTCACTTGACTTTACAGACCTGGGAACCTGCCATTAAATGCCTTGAACAAAAGTAATTTTGTCCCCCTGGAAGTCTGTTGTTTATGTGAACAAATGCAGCAAAGGGGCGAACAGCTGGGGGGAGGGTGCGTAGTTTAAGGAAGCAGCCACTGTCACATTCCCTGTGTGCCCACAGACAGCACAAACATTGGCACTTCCTGCCCTTTCGCTGAAACCCTAATGCCATGGTAGCAAGGTTGCAACTTGCCATAAACTGGTGGCCTTGAGAAAATAATGCAGCCAAGCCCCAATTTCCAGAGATAGCTTCTGTGGTCTTATACCAAAAAAAGTTTTGTGTGAAATCAGACAGTCACAGAAACACGAAAATCCTGTGACTTCACTTATCTGAGAACCCTGGTACAATCTTAGAGATGGAGAGTAGAATGGGGGAGGGGAGACAGTGCAGGAAGAAGAGGGGGGTGCTTCTGGGAAAGGGGGTGCTTTTGTTTCCTGAGAGCAGGGTTTCAGTTCTACAGGAAGAAAAGAGATGACATTAAGGGGATGATGGCAGCGCAATGCTGTGAATGCTGAGGCTGGAGAGGACTCAACAACTGGCCCATGTGCTTTGCATGCAGGGAGCCCTGGTTCAATTCCCAATACCACACGTTTCCCGAACACTTTGCTTTTTTTATTTTTGCTTTTTTTTTTTTTTTTTTTTTTTGGGGAGTCACACCCGGCGACACTCAGGGGTTTAGTCCTGGCTCTGCACTCAGGAATTACTCCTGGCGGTGCTTGGGGCACTATGTGGGATGCCGGGGATCAAACCTGGGTCAGCCACATGCAAGGCAAACACCCTGCCCAATGTGCTATCACTCCGGCCCCTTCCCCAAACTCTTTGGGATGGGATCCTTGAGCACCAACCCCAAGCACTACCAGGCATGGTCCATAAACAGAAGGCAACAACAACAACAACGTGTTAGGAATGCTTTTAACGCTGCAGAACAGCACTTGAAAATGGCAGCAAAGGCCCATTCAGATCCTTAGCATGATGTGTGGAAGCATCCAAGTGCTTTGGAACTATGCAAAACCTGTCTTCAGCTGTCTCTGGCTGGGGAACGGATCCATTCCATGAACTCAGGGCTGACCATGTTGGGAAAGATTCAAGAAAATGTGGAGTCAGCCTGGGAGCCAACTGGAGAGGGTCTGGTCTGGTCTTGCCTGAATCTCCCACTTCTTATTTCACTCTATTTCTATGCTGTCATGCTCTCTCTGTCTCTCTCATGATCAATTTACTTATTTATTTCCTTATAATTTATATTATTGAGTCACTATGCTGTACAGTTAGAAGGCTATGCAGTTAGACCAGGGTTCAGTCACACAATGTTTTAAAACTCTTCCCTCCACCGATGCACATTTCCCACTACCAATGTGTCCTTTACCCTCCAACCCCTCACCCCAGTTTGTCTCCGTGGCAGACACTTTCCTTCTTCACCCCTCCCCCATTGATGTTATGGTTTGCAATACAGATGCTGAAAGGTTACCATGTTTGTTCCTTTACCTATTCTGCACGCCAGTTCTTATACAGTGGTCATTTACCACTATCTTTGTCATAGTGATTCCTTCCCTATCCCAACTGCCTTTCCCCCAACAGGTCGAAGCAGGCTTCCGACAGTGGACCAAACCTCCTGGCCCTTATTTCTACTGTGCTTGGACATTGATTTCATAGTATATTTTTATACCCCACAAATGGAGTGCAATCATTCTGTGTCTGTCCCTCTCCTGACTCATTTCCCTCAGCATTTTCTCTTTTGAATGTCTTCCATCACCAAGAAGGATTTACCTGTGACTTAGAAATAAAACTATATTGTGGTCTTTACACCCTTTAGACACTTGGAAATTAGGAATTGAGCAAATAAATTCTTTTCCTGGTTCTGATTGTTTGTAACATCCATTCGGTTTGGACAGTGTCCAAACCACTTTTACTTTTCACCTTGTTTTATCCTCAAAGTGCCTGTCTTTTATTTGCCCCTGGGTAGTTGACCTGGGTCACTGAGGTTTCCCTCTAGGAAATGAGAAAAATCAAGGGGTACTTGGTCAGGACAATGGGATGGTATTTGGAGACAAACTTAGCATCCCAACTCTGAATGGTTTTTCAAGCTTGCTATGCTCAGGTAGAAAGCCTGGACTCAGGAGAGCTGCTGACATTTGTTGAGCGAATACTCTATACCTGGCAACATGTTAAAGGCCTCACCTGTACTGTGTTCTTTAATCCCAAAGCAACCTTTTAGGATGATATTATAATTATCCCCATTTGGCAAAGGAAGAAAATAGGGTATGTAGAGAGAAAGGTGAATTAGTGTAATAGTAGTAAATAGTGTAGCTAAGATGGGACCCAGGCTCTGTGGCTCAAATCCATACACACACCTCCTATGAAATTGCTGTCTTACTGTGAGAGTGATGTAATACTACCCTGCAGTGCAGTGGATTTGTTAATATTATCACAGAAAGCCAGACAAAGAGGAATGTTTACTCTAAAAGAATGACTCCCTAAAGGTGGGCTCTGAGGTATTAGGGAAGCAAAGGAAGAATTATGGAGGTGAATAGGTCCTTATGGAAACTTTTCTGCCCCAATAAAATACATTTTTCAAGAAATAAAATACTCAAGTGCATTTTCTCCCCTCAGAGAAATTCTGGAATGTTGCTCCAGTTTCTACCAATCCTGGTTAATCTTTTTTTTTTCTTCGCTCCTGGTTAATCTTTTGTATTGTCCCAAAGGGGTCACCTATAGTAAGGAAAGTACTTTTCCCTCTGATCTGGTGGATTTTTCTACCTGTATCAGTCACGTCTCTTCTCTTTAGGTTCTTCTTTGATTGCAATACAGAGGATAATCTGATCTTTTTTAATTCCTATGTACATGCATACATATATACATACATACATACACACTATATTCCCTAGATGAATTTAAATAAAATAATACAACAATATTCTCTTAGTATTTAAAACATATTATTTTCCCTCATTTATAAGTATAATACTTTTGATTATTTTTGAAAGTAAATTTGGTGTGGATAACACTTTATTATTTGAAGAAAAAAGACCAAGTAAATTGCCTCTAAGCACCAGCACTTTGAAGGTAGTAAATGAAAGGAATTAAATATGGCTACTTTGTATAGTAAAAGAAATAGATTGGTTTATATAACTAGGGAATCCAGGGGTCATGAAGACCCGAGAAGCTTCTAAGACTCAAATGAAGTCCTCTGCCCCCTCTCTCCCTCTCTGCCTCTCTGGCCCCAGTGCGGGTCTCTTCTACTCTTTGTGTTTGGGTCTCAATTGCCCTCACTATAGCCATTGCTCTCTGCCCCAGGCAGGGCAGAATGAAGAGGTGTATGGCCTCCGAGAGCACCCAGGAGACTCAGTCACATGCCCAGTACAGATTTTCAGTGGAAATAGGCTCAGCACATACATAAACAATGCCAAGGAAGGACCCCAAGTGCTTCCTTTTGTTTCTAATAATTTATTTTATTGAATCACAGTGTGATAAAGTTAGAAGACTTCATGATCGGGTTTCAGTCACACAGTGTGCAGACACCCCTCCCTCCACCAGTGCATATTGTCTACCACCAAAGTATCCCTTTACCCTCCTGACACCCCCACCCCCACCCCAACCTGTCTATGATAGGCACTTTCCTTCTCTCTCTCTCTCTCTCTCTCTCTTTCCACAACCCCTCCAATGGGCATTATGGTCCCAAACACTTCTTGTTTGATCCTAAGCAAGAGCTATCCTTGAGGCCACAAGAAAGGGTTGGGCTTGTCTTCTCATTGCTCACTTTGGTGATAATATATGATAATGGTCCTGTTAGAATCATGCCAGTGGTATGAGGGAATAATTCCCCAAGTAAAAACTGGAAGCTGGTGTCTGGGCAGTTCTAGAAGAGCATCAGTTCCTGCTACTCTTCACCCCAGTTTAGAACAGAATCCTTTGATGAAAATAAGGGACTTGGGTTATGTCCCTGTGTTCTATACAAAAGCTCACACACACCCCTACACAAACACATACTGAGTACTTGTAATATAGTAAAAAAGATGCACGCGAGTGTGTTTGTGTGCCTACCACTGATGGACATGAGTGACTTGACCAAGATGTTGCTTCTCTTCTCGCCTTCCTTTCCTTTGGTATGAATAATCGTACTTCATGCTCATGTGAACTTCATGTGGTGAATAGCATAAGATAAATGGTATCATTCCTGACTCAGAGATCTAATGTATGTTTTTGTTTTATAATATTAATATTTATAGTGTAAGTTTTAAGTGTGTCAATAATTTTCGAAAGTGCTAATACCAACTTAGAACTGAACATTAAATACAGGCAAAAACTGTATGCTGTGAAACACGAGAATCTAGAAGAAATGGATAAATTCCTGAAGTCCTATAACCTCCCATGGCTGAAACAAGAGGACCTCCAATACATAAATAAGCCTATCACCATCGAGGAAATTGAAACAGTTAAAAGTCTGCCCAAACACAAAAGCCCAGGTCCAGACGGATTCACTAGTGAACTCTACCAAACCTTTAAGGAGGACCTAATGCCAGTCCTTTTCAAGCTCTTCCAGGAAATAGAAGAAACAGAAACACTCCCAAACAGCTTCTACGAGGCACATATCACCCTGATACCCAAAGCAGGGAGAGACAACACAAAGAAAGAAAACTACAGACCAATATCCCTGATGAACACGGATGCTAAGATCTTCAACAAAATACTAGCAAACAGGATACAAAGACTCATCAAGAAGATTATGCATCATGACCAAGTAGGATTCATCCCGGGAATGCAAGGATGGTTCAACATTCGCAAGTCAATCAACATAATACATCATATCAATAAGAGAAAAATAAAAACCATATAATCCTATCAATAGACACAGGGGAAGCATTTGACAAGATCCAGCACCCGTTCATGATTAAACCACTCCAGAAAATGGGAATTGAAGGGACTTTCTTCAAGATAGTTACAGCCATGTACCAAAAGCCCACACTGAGCATCATTCTAAATGGGGAAAAATTGAAAGCCTTTTCCCTGAGATCAGGGACAAGACAAGGTTGCCCACTCTCACCTCTTTTATTCAATATAGTACTGGAAGTACTTGCCATAGCAATCAGAGAAGAAAAGGACATCAAGGGCATCCAGATAGGCAAGAAAGAAGTCAAGCTATCATTATTCGCAGATGACATGATATTATACCTAGAGAACCCCAAACTCTCAACCAAAAACTCCTAGAAAAAATAGACACATATAGTAGAGTGGCAGGATACAAAATCAACACCCAAAAGTCAGTGGCTTTCCTATATACAAATAACGAAAGATAAGAAAGGGATATTAAGGAAACGACTCCATTCACAATTGTGCCACAGAAAATCAAATACCTACGAATCAACTTAACGAAGTGTGTAAAGGACCTGTACAAAGAAAACTACAAGACACTGCTCCAAGAGATAAAAGAGGACACAAGGAAATGGAAACATATTCCCTGCTCATGGATGGGGAGAATCAACATTGTCAAAATTGTAATAATCCCTAGAGCTCTGTACAGATTCAATACTCCCTTAAACGCATAAGGATACCCATGACATTCTTCAAATAAATTGACCAAACAATCCTGAAATTTTTATGGAACAGTAAACCCCCCAAGGATAACTAAAGCAATCCTTGGGAAAAAGAAGATGGGAGGCATCACCTTTCCCAACTTCAAACTGTACTACAAGGCAGTAGTAATGAAAACAATGTGGTATTTAAATAAAAACAGACCTGTGGACCTATGGAATAGAATTGAGTATCCTGACACCCAACCTCAAACACATGATCATTTAATCTTTGATAAAGGTGCAAAGAGTCCAAAACGGAGTAAGGGAAAGCCTCTTCAACAAGTGGTGTTGGGAAAGCTGGGCAGCGACATGTAAAAAAATGAATTTGGACCTGTGTCTAACACCATGCACAAAAATCAGATCAAAATGGATTAAAGATCTCAATATGAGATTCAAATTCATAAAGTACATTGAAGAAAATATAGGAAAAACCCTCCACGACATTGAAGCTAAAGGCATCTTCCAAGGTGAACCATCACTAACAAAGCAACTAGAAGAAAAGATAAACATATGGGACTACATGAAACTAAAAAGCTTCTGCACCTCAAAAGAAACAGTGACTAAGATACAAAGGCAGTCCACAGAATGGGAAAGAATATTCACCCAATACCCATCTGATAAGGGGTTAATATCCAGGATATATCAGGCACTGGTAGAACTTTACAAGAAGAAAACAAACAACCCCATCAAAAAATGGGGAGAAGAAATGCACAGAAACTTCAACAAGGAAGAAATTCGAATGGCCAAAAAACATATGAAAAAGTGCTCATTATCACTAATATTCAGAGAGATGCAAATCAAAACAACAATGAGATATCATTTTACACCACAGAGACTGGCACATATTCAAAAGAGCAAGAACAATAAGTGCTGGCATGGATGTGGGGAAAAGGGGACACTCATCCATTGTTGGTGGGAATGCCGGCTGGTACAGCCTTTCTGGAAAGCAATATGGACATTCCTCCAAAGACTAGAAATTGAACTCCCATTGACCCAGTCATACCACTCCTGGGAATATACTCTGGGAAGCCTAAGATACGCAGTGGAAACACCATCCCTACTTTTATGTTCATAGCAGCATTATTCACAATAGCCAGAATCTGGAAACAACCAGAGTGCCCTAGAATCGATGACTGGATAAAGAAGCTTTGGTACATCTACACAATGGAATACTATGCAGCTGTTAGGAAAAAATGAAGTTATATAATTTGCCTATAAATGGATGGACATGGAGAAGATTATGTTGAGTGACATTAGCCAGAAGGAGACAGATACAGAATGACTGCATTTATTTGCATGACATAAATATATGTACATATTATGATACCAGTATTCAAGGTAAAGTGAAGCATTACCTTGTATAAGGAGGTCTTGTCAAAGGTGAAAATTATCACAAACGTGTGGGAGTCAGAGGCTAGGTAAGACAGAAAATGGAACACTGTGCTAACAATTGTCTAGGGTACTAATACCAACCTAGAACTGAGCATTAAATAGAGGCAAAAAGATACACATGACAACCCTTTAATGTATGTTCTGTAATCCATGGATGGAAGGGAAGGAAAAGAAAAAGAGAGAGGGATAGAAATAAAGAACCTGCCATGGAGGAGGGCTGGGGGGGGGGAGGGAACCGGGGACGTTGGTGGTGGGAGATGGGCACTGGTGGAGGGATGGGTGCTGGATAACTGTATGACCAAAACCCAAATATAAACTTTTTAATTGTATATCTTTGCATTTGTATATCTCACAGTGGTATAGTAAAATACTTAAAAATAAATACAATTAAAAAGATACACATGACATCATTTTAATGTATGTATTGTAATCCACAATGTGGAAGGGAAGGAAAAGAGAAAGAGATAGCGAGAAAGAGAAAGCAATAAAGAACCTGCCAGAGTCAGGCTAGGGGAGTGGGGAGGGATGGGGACATTGGTGTTGGGAAATGGGCACTGGTGGAGGGATGGGTGCTGGTACACTGTATGATCGAAACCAAATATGATCATCTTATGAACATCTTTGTAATTGTGTATCTCACAGTGGTATAATAAAATATTTTTAAAAATTCATCAATATTAGATATGCGTCTTTTAAAAATGTCATAGGCATTGGACTGCTGACACTCTGGTGGTGAGTGTGGTATGGGAGAATCGTATATCTGAAGCAATCACAGTGCCTAAATAAAAAATGAACAAAATATAGTGTAAGTTTTAATATCATGTAACACTGAGATTTAGGTTGCTGCTCTGTAAAAGCGGGGATAATACACCTATGTTAAAGTGTAGATATAGTTTAAAATGTGAGATGCAGTGTAAAATGGCACAGGTAGAGAATACTATGCTGCTGCAAACATGTGAGCCTTGTGTCAGCAGATAAAAAGTGTTCTTGGTATACAACTCCCATTTATGACCCTTACAGTGTAAAGGGAATGGTGTGTGTGCGTGTGTGTGTATGTGTGTGAGAGAGAGAGAGAGAGAGAGAGAGAGAGAGAGAGAGAGAGAGTAAAGATCTGGAGTCAAGGAGACCCCCTCTGGGTGGGGGTGTGTCTTTCCTAGTGAACATGACCCAGTGCGACCTTGAAAAATTCAGGACCTGGGGGTGCGGCTATTGGTGTCTGTCCCCCCCACCATCTGTTCCACATCTACAAACTATTTTAAGAGTTGATTTCAGAAAATTGGTATACAACTAGTGAATTTTACACTGTGAAAGAGAAAATGCAGTGTCTCTCTCAGCTTTTAAGTGATAGTAGGCACTTTCCTTTTCCTGTTTTATTTCTGCTGTTCCAATCCTTAAAGTATTATTTGGGATTTTAGCCTTAAAATTGACCGATAAATACTGCCTAAATCACAGACCACAAGTATGGGGGGGATAAAGGAAAAATCTAACAATTATAATAGTGCCCAAGCTCAGGCTGTAGTGGTCAGGGTTGATTGAGAGTGAGCCCCAGCTGTCTCCTATATACAAAATTGTCTTAAATAATTTTCACTAGAAACTAATCAGTTTGCCTTTTTATTTCTAATAGTTTGTTGCACTTATCTCATTAGAAACAGAATTTTGTTCTCCATTCCATTGGATTCTGAATATAGACAAAGTAGCTAGATAAAACAAGACACTAGTCCGCTCTAGAATTTTTTCCTAAAGAAGTATTTGTTTCTTATTGAAATTTTTGCTTTAAAAACAAATACTTAAGCACTTATTTATTAGTTATAGTGCAAGGTGGAACAGGGAGATTTGGCACCAGAAATGAGGCGCTTTATTGAGGTATAGTTGACATGCAATAAACTGAACACACTAAAAAGGCAACTTTGATGTGGTGTAACGTGCACACACCTATCAAGCCATCTTCACAACCAGGAGAAGGAACCTATGAATCATCCTCAGGAATTCCTTATAGAGTTTGGATGTCTCTTCCTTGCTTCAAAACGATCCAGTTGTTTTCTAAGTTAATGAATCACATTAATCATTGCAAGAAAACATGTGAATACCTAAGGGGGAAACCTTTAAAAAACTGACTTTCAGATCCAAGAGAAAAGAATACTTGTCTTTATGTTGTCTGTCTGCTTTCCTAGCTGCAGGTCAGCTAACTGAAGACTTTTAGAGTCCGAGTATCTTTTTTTAATGAGGCTCATGCAACCCAATGAACTTTATGGGATCTTATTATAAACAGATGGGGAAGAAAGTACATCTGTTCTCTGAGGGTTTTTGGAGTTACTATGAAAATCACTGGTGAAGTGGGTGACTCTAAAGATGTCCCCCCCACGTTCTATAGCAAAATTTAACCCCAAAGTCTTAGCAGGCCCAGATAAAGCTCAAGACATGTACTTAAAAACAAAGGCAGGGAGACAGACCAAAGGGAACATTCTTCCTCTTTTGAGTCACTGTAGCTTCTGAGCTGGAACCTCTTGAGAAGGACTGAAGAATTATGAAACAACTTGGCTCAGTAGGAGGAAGGAGTGTTCACCAGATTGTCTTGCAATGTGCAGTACAGGAAATTATCCATCAGGTAGGAGAGGATACGTTGCAATTCTGTCCAGATGAGCCACCATCTGAAAGACGAAGGCTCTATCCCTTCATTCGTTAAATAAGAAACAGTGAAATGAAATCAAATGTGTTTATATCAAGGGACTGAAAAAATGGGAACGTTTGAAATATGTCCATTCAATCTTCTCCTGGATCACAGAAATACATATTTTTTTGCCTTATTATTCACCCCTATAACTCTAATTCACATCCTCCAAATTCCTTAAAAGTCCAAGAGTGGATCTACAGGAATGGGGGCAGGGAGGGAGTATCTATTGCTCAGGGCCTGGGGAGGGAGGTAATACATAATTATTGAAATGGATTCAATATGACTGAACCTAAACATGCAGCTTTATCAGTTAGAGATGAAAGGGTTCGAGCCTCTTTCCCTGAACAGCAGAGCTAAACCAAGACAGAATCTTATCAAGGGGTTTTAGAAACCAGAGAGAGATATGAAGTAGCAGACTTAAAACCCAGACAAGATAGGATCTAAAGACAAATTGAGCTAACTGAATTCCCTTTGTCTTCTTACTCATTTTTTCTCCTTCCTTTTTAGAAAAAGTTGATAAATATCTGTATGCAAAAACAGTGGGGAATTCAAGAAACATTCTCTTTCTGAAGGAGAAGGAAAACTGACCTCCTTCCTTCTTAGTCTGGCCAAGTCTTGAAATCACTTGTCTAGGCGAAAAGATGAAAGGTCTCCCAGGCCGCCTTATTGCTACTGCAGGGGTCTCAGAACCAAGCAGATACTCACCATACACAGAAACCTTGATCGAGGTAACGGGGTCATATGCCCCAGGAAGGAGACGAAAATATTCTTTCCTCCTCACTAGGGAGAGGGATACACAGGGAAAGTCCCCATCTCTTAAATACGGTTATTTAACAAGTCCTATCTTTTCTTTCCTTTTCAGTATTGTAATTTTCACTTGTATAAATTGTAAGTATGCATATATAATACATATAATCAGATAAATTATAATGTACAAATGAGAAAAAAGAGAGGAATAAGGCTATTATAATTTTTAAAAGTCTTCAAAATCTTTATATATAAAATCAAATGAAAGATGACAATGAATTCTTTTTAAAAAATAATTTTCTGTTTGCTTGGTCGAGGAGGCAGCTCTGTAGTACCACCACTTGCCTTTTCTTTCTTTTTTTTTTTTTTTTTTTTTGCTTTTTGGGTCACACCCAGCGATGCTCAGGGGTTACACCTGGCTCTGCAGTCAGGAGTTACTCCTGGCAGTGCTAGGGGACCATATGGGATGCCGGGGGATCAAACCCAGGTCGGCTGCATGCAAGGCAAACACCCTACCGCTGTGCTATTGCTCCAGCCCCCACTTGCCTTTCATGTGTGAGAAAAAGTATAATTTACTTCCTCCCAATACATATAATGTCATTTAACTAGTTTTCTTATATTTAATAATATTCTATTCTCATCCTCATCCTGCAGGATGAGAATGCTATTCGGGTCTCCCAGAGAGGAATTGAAAGAGCTATGCTTGGAATATCACGCCTCACTCAAGTGAGAGAAGGAATCCGGAATTCTGACCTCCGTCGCTATTCCAGAATCAGGGACGCTGTCTCGTTTGCCAAGGCATCGAAAATCAGATGGGCTGGACATGTAATGCGATTTGGAGACAACAGCTGGACTAGAGCCATTACCAACTGGATCCCACGGGATGTCAAAAGATCACATGGCCGCCCACCTACAAGATGGTCAGACTTCCTTGTCAAGACCCTGAAGGAACGGTTTGAGGCTCTTCATATTCCTGTATCAACCAGATGCCATTGGGCTACATTGGCACGTGATAGGGTCCAATGGAAATGTTACTGGCACCCGCTCGAGCAAATCGATGAATAACGGGATTCAAGTGATCAAGTGAAGTGAATAATATTCTATTATTATAAATAGATGGTAGCTCAATCTTTCAAGCAAACTCCTAGTTTAAGCCGAAAGATTATTTCATTGGGGTGTGAAATTAAAGCTGTGTATGTTTATGATTGCTCAGGATGACTCTCCCACCTCCCTGCCCTCTCCCCATGCCACCAAGTTTTATCACTCTTCAGTCTCATCTATTACCACATTCCTGGAATTATCCCATCTTTTCTTCTGCTAATTTAATAGTGTAAAGTAGAGTTTCACTGATGTTTTAATGCACACTTATTTAAATGTTAGTGAGATGAATTGCTTTACATATAACCCATTTGTTTTTCTATTATTAATTAGCTAAGGTCAAGAAGATAAACATTTTTATTACTGATTTTGGCATATCAAATAGCCAAACAGGACGTTCAAACCCAATACATCAAGATCCTTCGTGAGCTGTATTATGGATTCACCACTAGGATCTCACCGTTCTACAAAGAAGTGATCATTGATGTCAAAAGAGGGGTTCGGCATGGTGATATCATTTCACCAAAACTCTTCAGCGCCACCCTCAAGAACATCATGTGACAATTAGAATGGGAAGGAATGGGAGTGAAGATAGATGGTCGGCAACTACAACACCTCTGCTTCACCAATGACATCGTTCTAATAACACCAAACATTAGCCAAGTTGACACAAATGCTGGCTGATTTTGACCGAGAATGTGGAAAGATAGGTCTACAGCTGAATCTCAACAAAACTATGTTTATGAAAAATGAACTAGTTCCAGAAGCCCCGTTCACTCTCAGTGGAACAGACATCTCTGAATGCAGCAGATATGTGTACCTAGGTCGAGAAGTCAACATGATGAACGACCTAAAACCTGAGCTGCACAGGAGGAAGAGAGCGGCATGGAATGCCTTCAAAAGCATCGAAGAAATAGCTAAAAAAGACGAAGAACCTCCGGCACATCTCTTCAACTCCACCGTTCTCCCTGCATTAACATAGGCCTCAGAGACCTGGGCCCTACAAAAGCAGGATGAGAATGCAATTCGAGTCTCCCAGAGAGGAATCCAAAGAGCTATGCTTAGAATATCACGCCTCACTCAAGTGAGAGAAGGAATCGGAGTTCTGACCTCTGTTGCTATTCCAGAGTCAGGGACACTGTCTCATTTGCCAAGGCATGGAAAATCAGATGGGCTGGATATGTAATGCGATTTGGAGATGACCGCTGGACTAGAGCCATTAATGACTGGATCCCACAAGATGTCAGAAGATCACGTGACCACCCACCTGCAAGATGGTCAGACTTCCTTGTCAAGACCCTGAACTAACGGTTTGAGGCTCTCCGTATTCCTGAGCAACCAGATGCCATTGGGCTACACTGGCACGTGATAGGGTCAAATGAAAATGTTACTGGTGCCCACTTGAGCAAATCGATGAATAACAGGATTCAAGTGATCAAGTGAAGTGATTATTAATTAGCTGTTTGTGTCTTTGGCCCATTTTTCTGTAATGGTATTTCTTTTCAAATAAGAACAATTAATTTTCAAATAAGATAATTATATTTATCTACAGTTTACCATTGGCCTTCAGCTTTTTAATAGTGTTTTACCACATATTTAAGATTTTTTTTAAGTTAACAAAAAATGGTTTCTGACCTTACTCTGGAGTAATCAGTTGCAACTGGGAAGATATTTCCAAAATACTATACTTTATCCTAGGGAATAGTAAAGTTCATGATACAAACACCCAGCAATCCAGTCTTATAACCCTGTATTTATTATACTGAAATGGGGAACAGGAAACTATAGGGCCACTCTCCAGCAGATGCCATCTTGGTAACCTCTCTTGCCCTTGCTGAAAAGAGTGCTGGGGGCACCTTACTGGATCTCACTCTCTGTAGGAACAGATCCCAGGGTGGGGGAGTGCTAAGAACTCCATTCACACCTAGCAAACAGTGGTGCTAAGGACTAAGAGATCAAGCCTATTCATTTCAATTCCACCCAAGTTGCAGCAAACTGAAAGATTTCACATTGTCTCATAGCTGAGTAATATTCCATGGTGTCATGTGCCACAATTTCTGCATCCACTCATCTGTTGTTGAGCATTGGGTTATTTCCAGATCTTGACTGTTTTAACTAATGCTACAATGAATACAGACCTGCATATGTCCTTTCAAACTAAGGGTTTTGTGTTTGTGGGGGTAGATATCCCAGACTGGAGTTGAAGGATTATATGTAAGTTCTATTCATAGTCCATTTTAAGAAGGCTCCAACCCATTTTCCAAAAAAAGGCCGAAACAAGCAATAGTCCCAAGAGTGGAGAATGAGGAAGTTTTTTCTTTTTAACTTTGCCACCTCTCTGCCTACACTTGTTTCCAGATTTACTGATACAGACCATTCGTAATAGAGTGAAAGGATATATAAATGTCATTTTAATTTTCATTTCTCTCACAATGAGTGATGATGAATATTTTTTCAAATGCCTTTTGACATCTTAATGTCATGAAGAAATTGTATGCTCATCTCCTCTCCCTACTTTTTTATGGGGTTGTTTATCCTTGTTTTTGTTTGTTTATTTGTTGAACATCAGACTTGAATCCATAAAATACACTGAAGAAAATATAGGAAAAACTCTCCACGACATTGAAGCTAAAGGCATCTTCAAAGGTGAAACATCACTAACAAAGCAACTAGAAGAAAAGATAAACATATGGGACTACCTGAGACTAAAAAGCTTCTGCACCTCAAAAGAAACAGTGACTAAGATACAAAGGCAGTCCACAGAATGGGAAAGAATATTCACCCAATACCCATCTGATAAGGGGTTAATATCCAGGATATATCAGGCACTGGTAGAACTTTAGAAGAAGAAAACAAACAACCCCATCAAAAAATATCTTGGATTTTAGTCCTTTATCTGATGTTTGGTACACCAATATTTTCTCCCAATCAGTGTTTTTTTTTTTTTTTTAATTTTAGGTCTCATTTCTTTTACAGAACAGAAGCTTTTTAGTTTGATTTAGATCGTTGTTGATTTCTACTTATGTTTTCTTTGTCAGTGGGGTTGGATCATTGATGACTCTGAGATCAATATCTTGGAGAATTATGCCTGCATTTTCCTCAGTGTATTTTATAGAAACAGGTTTGATAACAAGGTCTTTAATCTGCATTCTGTTAACATTTGTTTATGGTTTGAGATGGATGCCAAATTCCTTACTGCCCCTCGAAGTTTTGCAGGTGTGACTGAGGTGCCCAGCTGCATCAGCAGGTGGCAGACAGGAGATATGCTTGTCTACACTCCCAGAGCTCTGTCCCGTGGGCCCTGGATGGTTGATGGTCTGACATAGAAAAGGACTGGGCCCCCTGGGATGAACCCAGAGCCACGGCAGTCTGGCAAATTACCCATGGTGTATTCGATATGCCAAAAACAGTAACAATAATGGACCTCATTCCCAATGAATGGAGACATTACTGACCCCCTCTTGAGCAAATGGGTGAACAACAGGAAGACAAGTGACAAATGACAAGTGACAAGTCAAATTCCTTGTTTTCTTTTGCATGTCATCATCTATTTTTCCCATCATCATCTGTTGAAGAGGCTCTCCTTGCTCCACTTTTTCCCTTTGTCATAAGTTAATTGTCCCTACATCTGAGATTTTATGTGGACTCTCACTTCTAGCCCGTTGATCTGAGAGTCTGTCTTTGTTTCAGTGCTATGCAGTTTTGATTCTCTTCTTTGTGGTAAAGATTAAAGTCTTGGTATGCTATGCCTCCCAATTTTTTTAAGAAACAAAAAACAGCACCGCACCACCCCTCCTCCCACCACCACCCCCCCCCCCCCCGCCCCCCCCCCCCCAGGTTCTTTATTTCTTTCCCTTTCTCTCTCTTTCTCCCCTCCAGACGGATCGACATCATTTGTTCCTTTTGCCCTATTAAGCTCAGTTCTAGTGGCTTATACCCGCTCCCTTTCCTTTTCTCACCTAACCGCCCCCGATAATTTCTCTTAGGATTACTTTAGCTATTATGGCTGTTTCATAGTTCCAGAGACTCTCAGACATGGGGCAGAGCTGCTCCTTGCTCTCCCTGTGCCCAGCCATTCATGAGGCACTCGGGAGGCATGGCGGGTTCTAGCCCTGGCCCACCACCCCAGCAGAGCCTCACAACAAGCCAGATGACCCCCTACTCCACGGGGCCGCCATTTTCCACATTTGGACTTCCCTCTTGTCAGAACTCCACCCAGCAGACCAGCCCATCACAGCCCGGATCATCGACACCCACCCTGCAGCAGTTTTTTCCTCAATCCGGCCCAGGTATCCTGAACCAGAGACTTACAGACATGGGGCAGAGCTGCTCCTTGCTCTCCCTGTGCCCAGCTGTTCATGAGGCACTCAGGAGGCATGGCGGGTTCTAGCCCTGGCCCACCACCCCAGCAGAGCCTCACAATAAGCCAGACGACCCCCCACTCCCCGGGGGCCGCCATTTTCCACATTGGACTTCCCTCTCGTCAGAACTCCACCCAGCAGACCAGCCCATCTGCGCCCAGCTCGCCTAGCTGCTTGCAGCAGCGGTTCATCAATAAATGCTTTATTTGGGTAAGAGTATGCCTTCCATACGGCAAGCCTGGCAAGCTGCTTGTGTTGTATTTGATATGCCAAATACCAGTAACAATTATATTAGGTCATTCCCATGACCTAATATAATAGTTTGAGGCTCTTTATGTTCCTGTAGCAAGCCAATGCCCTTGGCTCTACTAGTCATGAGACAGGACATATGGAGATATTACTGGTGCCCGCTCTAGCAAATAGATGGTGAACAGGAAGATCGTGATTGTGATCATAGTTCCACACCAATTTTAAATTTACTTATTCTCTTTTTTTGAAAAATTCCAAGGAAATTTTGATGGTAATTGTATTCCATCTATAAATTACTTTGGGTAAGATGGAAGTTTTAAAGATGTCAATTCTTTCTATCCACAAGCAAGAAATGTTTCCATTTCCTGTGTTTCCATTTCATTTCTTTCAAAAGTGATTTAAAATTTTCGCTAAATAGATGTTTTACCTCCTTTGTTAAATTGATTCCTGGAGGAAGTCATGCTAAGTGAAGTGAGCCAGGAAAAAAAAAAGACAAATACCAGATGATCTCACTGATATGCAAAGTGAAAAGAAAAAAGACAAAGTATTAGGCAATCCCTAATGGAAACAACCCTGAGATATGGGCAATAGAACTGTGGTCTGGTCTGAGGGTGGTATGGAATGGGGGAAAAGACCTTGGGATAACACTGGGGGTTGTGTGGGGTGGGGGGGAGGAGGTCCCAGTACTCTGGTGATCATAGTGTAGTTTTACCACAAATATACAACATTAATATTGGTACTGTTATAAAATATATTTAAATAAATAACCCAAGAAGGGTTTTTTTTTTTAAATTTTAAAGGACAGCCATGGAGAGACCTTGATGCTTTGGTGGTAGTGAAGGTACAATAACTTTGTGCATCAAGTCTGTGAATGTTAGAATTATGGTAGCCCTTTTACCTAAACTATACTTTTTTTTAAATTAAAGCTCTTATTCCTTTAAGGCCTTTCCAGATTTCATTTGACTGCAAGCTAGCAAGCCACATCCCTACAAGATTAAAGCACCTTGTGAACTCCAAAGCAGTGCCAGTTAACCAGGAGCCCGATGGCCTGATGCGCTTGTCTTCCACTCATGGTAGGACAGAACCTGCCAGTCTTGAGGCACGTTCTGTCCCCAGCTGCGATTAAAGTGGCGGCCTCCTCTTAAACCAGGTGTTGGCTCCCAAACCACCACTCAGGTATATATAACAATAGTGGCCTGGTGGCTGCTGGATTTAACAGTAAGTTAAATCCTGTGCTATCTTCCTGGCCCTTGCATTATTATTTTATATATATATATATATTATTTTTTTTTTTTGCTTTTTTCGGGTCACACCCTGCGGTGCTAGGGGTTACTCCTGGCTCTGCACTCAGGAATTACTCCTGGCGGTGCTCGGGGACCATATGGGATGCCGGGGATCGAACCCGGGCCGGCACAGGCTGGCCGCGTGCAAGGCAACGCCCTACTGCTGGGCTATCGCTCCGGCCCTATTTTATATTTTTTACAGTTCACAGTTGCTTTGTAGAACTCTGATGTTATATGAACTGACCATCTCTTTCATGTCGCATCTAGTTCGAATGCCCATCTACTCATAGCTCAGCAGCTACCTACTTTCCATAAACATTCCTAATTGGTTTTCCTTTAGGATAGTTCTCTTTCTATTTTCTACCTGGTAATTCTGTTGCTAGTTCTTCCTTTATCTGGTTATCCATTTTCATTATATTGTAACTTTATATGTCAAAATAAATAAAAACTAAAGCTCTTTAAACACATAAAGCAGCATATGAAAACATCTAAAAACAATAAAGAAAAAGTTTATGTCTTTGAAATTCTGTTTGCAGTGTGCTGTCTATCTCTACTCCCCAAGTTTCATCAAATATTCATGGTTATGTTTTCATGAATTTTTAAACTAATAGCTTAGCAGCAGTGAGAAGACCAAGGAGTCTTACATACAGCAGAGTGAGATCCTGTATATTTCTGCTCACTAGAGTTGGCTTGCTCGTGCTAACTTGTCAGAGCTCATGGAGGCTCCCCCACAGTCATATAATAATGACTGAGTATTTGCTTCCACGCTCAGATTCTTTGCAGAACACAGCTTCTTTGCAGAGAGTTGTGAGCTGACACACTTAGCTAACTCACCTCATGTACCTCCCTCACCCCAGATCCTGCGAAATGTTCTTAGTTAATCTAGTAAAAATGATTACTCTCGATCAATAAAAGGAAAGAACAACTGCTAAATGTTCTCCAGAGAATTTCTCAGAATACAAAAATGATCACCCAGGGGTGACAGTTGAGAGGGAGGACAGGGGTGGCAAGATGGAAATACAGCACCTCCACAGCAGTCACCATCTTTCCACAGACTCAAAGCCACAGAGACAATGACCTTCTCTGGATTCCATACTGGGGACTTACATTTTTCACATAACAAGTTCATTTTATTTAAAGGGGATTATTTCCTATAATGGAGTAATAGCCAAAAGGAAAACACCAATATTACAAAAAAATATATGCACGCTTTTATTTTATGTAAGTTTTAGCATCTTGTTCTCAGTTCTTTGTGTGTGTCCAGCGTCCAATTTTCCTTTCTTGGATGGAACTTTGATTTTCCTTTGAGGAGTCTGACAGCTCTTACTCTCTCAATAGAAAATTCGGAGGTGAAGGTGTTATGTTCGTCTCCTGACACCAGTGTGGGTACAGCTAAGGTAACTCACCTGGTTAAACACAAGACTAATTCAATTCAATTCTTAGGGTTTTGTGGATATCACTGCATCTAGTTAACCAACATTCTTTCTACTAGGGACACTGAGTAGACAAGTAGTGAACCTGAGTTTTGGTCGCCACTTGCTTCAGCATGGGAGGGAATCCACCTGTAAGAAATCTGCTCAGAGAAAAGCAGATTCAAGAAACTGAGTACTAAAACCAGATGCCAACAGGGGACCCCTAGAGAATCACAAGCCTGAAATTAGTATTTCCTCTTAAATGGTTCCCTAACATATCTTTTATTTTTAAGTCCTTGAAAGATTAGGCTTTTATTTGCCTTTGTCTTCTGAGCAGTATTTCTGAACACGGCAGCTTTTCATTTGCCCTGGGCACCTTGTCAGTGAAGTGGGTGTAGTAGGGCTGATCTGACCACATGAACTGTGGGTCTCCCTCACTACTTTCAAGTCCTTGGGTTAGAGTTTATCAGGTTGGGCTCAATTTTCTCATCTGTAAAAAGGTGGAAGAGGGAAACTCTAAATGTCTCTTTTAGGACCATAAATCTCAGCTCCATGATAACATTGTGTCAACACTTCAAGTTAATCTGAGGTTCATTCTCCAACTGTCACCTCCACATCCCATGATGAATAACACTGATTTCTTTTTGAAATTGAAAACCAATACAGAAGGACAAGTTAGACTTTGGAGAACCAACAGATAAAACAAGACTCTCTCTAAAGCATTGCTGGACTATATATATCCCTCCGGAAGTGTTAATGAGGTGAGTAATGTATTAGTACATGAACTAGTTTAGCTATTGTATAGATTGTTAATAAATATTTTACTTTGAAAGAGTCCGATGCTCCAGTTTTGCTTCATTAACATAAACTATCCTAGTTATATCAACAGATTACCCAAGCGTTCAGAAGTGTTGCTGTCTACTCCAAGTAGAGGAAGAAGAGAAGGCAGGAAGAGAAGTTGGTCAAATTCCAGGTTCTTCTTTGTCATATCATTATTTACTTAGATGCATGAGCAATTCTCAAAAGGTCAGACACAGTTCTGGAATGAGCTTCTACAAGTACAAATTGAGCCATACAATTCCTCTGCCTTCAGTCTTTCATTATCCAGCTAATCAGTCGAGAGTCCACGTCATTTGGTGTGGTACACAACCTCTGGAATGTCAGTCTTGCTTTGAATCCTGAATCTGTACCATCATTCCTGCCATTTCTCTTTCTGGGTACATAACCTACACCAGGTATATAGGTTAACACATGTACACACACACTCACAAACACACACACACACACATATATATATATATATACCAGGTATATAGGTTAACACAAGAACACATGTATACATACCATGTATACACCCAGTATATAGGTTAACACATGTACAAATGTATACAACCATGTATATATGCATGTATATGTACAAGGTATATAGGTTAACACATGTATACACACCATGTATATATGCATGTACATACACTAGGTATATAGGTTAACACATGTAAAACACTTTTCAAACATCCTGACTTTTGTAAATGTTTGTTATTATTTTTGCACTTTGTGATATAATTTCCTAAATATTCATTACTAATACTGAGCCTGTTTTTCAGGATACATCCTCATTCCTTCCTGCTCTGCTTTTAATCCACCATGGCTGATCCTTGCAGGTTGCATTCTTTCAGTTCTCCAGCTGGATGGGTCAGGCCAGTGGGAAACCCTGATTAAATAATGATATTTAAGATGAAGGGAGAGTACTTTTCTCCTTGTTTCCTTGGGTGGCTCCCACAGCACTATGTCTTTTCTGTATATTCACTCTTGTCAAACAAGGCCACTGTGATTTCAGTGTCCAGTTCCTTCCTTTTCTCTCTGGCAGAGGTGACAGTAGCTTCCTGATAATGCCAATTTCTGCATTACCTCATCATTCCATGATTAACTTTCAGAAATTCTTCCCACCAGATAACCAATCCCTGCTTTAGATTTTCGGTGTTGTAAATACATGAGAAAGTGCCTGTTTCCTGAAGAGATCCTGAATGATTCTCAAAACCTGCCCCGGCACAATGAGCTTTGACTTCTGCTTTCCTCTGCCTCCTTATCTTCAAGGCCATCTCTTAGTCGCCCTTCTAAGATTTGATTCTGCCTTCTCCCCTTCTTTAATCTGTCCCATTTTTACCCATTTCTTCCTAAGTGCAGGCTGGATATCACTCTTCCACATATCTCTCATAATAAGTGGTTGTGCTCAGAAATTACTAGGGACTCACTTTTCTTCAGTGCAATTATGCTGTTAAATTCGATGTTGTAGCACAAACCTATCATATAGAAGATGTTTTTGTACAGCGTGGAGATTCTCAAAATGTTAAAATTAGATCTGTCTGTCATATGACCCAGCAATTATACCCCTATGTTTCTATAGGAAAAGCACAAAAACTCTCTTTTGAAAAGATACATTCTTACCTGAGTTCATTGCAGCATTATTTGCAATAGCCCAAAACCTAACAGCTCAAGTGCACAATGACAGACGATGACTAAAAAAGAAGGCAAGGTGTGTCTATACAGTGGAATACTACTAAACCCTAAGAAAAAGATGAAAGCTTGTCTTTTGCAACCACATTGCTAGGACTGTTGGAGGGGATCATGCTAAGTGAAATAAGTCAGAAGGATAAAGACAAATATTGAGTGATCTCACTGATACATAGGCTTTCGAGAAGCAAAGTAAGGGAACAGACAGTACCAAAGAGAAGTAAGCCCTTGCTTAGACTCAGATGAATATTGGTCCTTCTATGTTTTGATGAGGTATGAAACTGAGCCCCTTAATATCCGGGATAATTCAGGCACTGGTAGAACTTTACGAGAAAAAAATCCAACCCCATCAAAAAATGGGGAGAAGAAATGAACAGAAACTTCGACAAAGGGAGAAATTTCAATAGCCAAAAGGCATATGAAAAATGCTCATCATCCCTAATTGCCAGATAGTTGCAAATAATGAGATGTCATCTCACACCACAGAGACTGGCACATATCAAAAAGTGCAAGGAAAACAATTGCTGGCACGGGTGTGGGGAGAAAGGGACTTTCATCCTCCACTGTTGGTGGGAAAGTCTACTGGTACAGCCTTTTTGAAAACAATATGGACATTCCTCCAAAACTTAAAAACTGAGCTCCTGTTTGACCCAGCCATACCACTCCTGGGAATATATTCTGGGAAGCCAAAAACACACAGAAACACCATATGCACTTTTATTTTCATAGCAGCACTATCACAATAGCCAGAATCTAGAAACAACCAGAGTGCCCAAGAACTGATGACTGGATAAAGAAACTTTGGTACATCTACACAATGGAATACTATGCAGCTGTTAGGAAAAATGAAGTTATGAAATTTGCCTATAAACAGATGGACTTGGAGAGGATCATGTTGAGTGAAATTAGCCAGAAGGAAAAAGACATATAGAATGACTGTATTTATTTGCATGATATAAATACATATACATCACTGTATCACTTTATCACTGTCTTCCCATTGTTCATCGATTTGCTCGAGTGGGCACTAGTAACATCTCCGAAGTCTTGTCACAAGCAAAGTGTAACCAAGGGCATCTGCTTGCTCCAGGGACAGGAAGAGCCCAAAACCATTCTTCAGGTCATAGAACTGAGGTCCATAATTGTTGCTAGTTTTTGGCATAACAAGTAAATAAAACACAGGTAGCTTGCCAGGCTCTGCCGTGTAATATATACATATATATATTATGATACTAATATCCAAGGTCAGGAAAACATGGATCAGGAGGTCTTGTCAATAGGTGGAATCTACCACAAACTTATGGGAGTCAGAGGTTAGGTAAGAGATAGAAAGGAACAGTGTGCTAATAATCTTAGGAAATAATAATACCAGCCTAGAACTGAGTATTGAATATAGGCAAAAAGATACACACGATATCCTCTAAATGCATGTATTGCAATCCATGATGTATAAGAGAGCTGTGGGTCCACTTCAGACCCACAGCTGCGCTTCTTGGCTGGCCCCACGTGGAAGCAACCCATGGAGCTGACCTCCTGGTAAAGGGGCTCGGCTAGCCCCTGGCCGAGTCCAATATTGCTCCAAGGGTTTGCTCTCATGGACGGGGAGAGACCATGCTGGCTGGACTTGGAGTGGAATTTTGGGCCCTGCCCTTTCCTCCGCCTCCATGCCAGTTGCCCGAAAGAGAGATACCCACCTATGCCAGACCCACAGTTCCCTTGGCATGCACCGCCGCCACGCCAATATTCTTAGAGAATGCTGATTTTAGGATAAGGTCCTTCCCAAGATCTTTCACATTTATACATTGTATACAGTTCTAGACAGGTTCTATCTGATACCAGTAAGCCTAGAAAGAAGCCAGAACAAACCCACATCATGCAGTCAGTCATTCTCAACATCTAGATTCCATAGTTCCTCAGAGATCCATCAAAAAGAAAACCTGATCTTTCCCCTTTAAGTTTCATCAGTAAATGCTCGAGATGAGAGCCTTCTACTGAGACTATACCACCTACATGGCAAGGCCTGGCAAGCTACCCGTGTTTTATTTACTTGTTATGCCAAAAACTAGTAACAATTATGGACCTCAGTTCCATGACCTGAAGAATGGTTTTGGGCTCCTCCTGTCCCTGGAGCAAGCAGATGCCCTTGGGTTACACTTGCTTGTGACAGGACTAATGGAGATGTTACTAGTGCCTACTCGAGCAAATCAATGAACAATGGGAAGACAGTGATACAGTGATGTGTAAGAGAAGGAAGAGAGAGAGAGAGAAAAGAGATAAAGAACATGCCATAGAGGCAGGCTAGGGGAGGAGGGAGGAATTGGGGACATTGGTGGTGGGAAATGGGCACTGATGGAGGGATGGGTGCTGAAACACTGTAAGACCAAAAACCCAAACATGAACATCTTTTAATTGTATATCTCACAGTGGTATAATAAAATATTAAAAAAAAGAAACTGTGCCCCTGAGACATATATTTGTAAAGACCAACATGATGTCAATTTAAAATAATTAAAAAGTATTAAATAAGATGAATAAGATGTATTTGTTGAATGAATGAATGAATGACTTCCCTAGGGGAAGCACTTTTCACAGTTAGACAAAAATAAGTATAAACTATACAAGTGGCAGATACTTTAATAGACTCAATAGTCACCATTCTAATACTCCCTAGAGCTTTATACAGATTCAATGCAGTCCCTATAAGGATACCCATGACATTCTTCAAAGAAGTTGACCAAACACTCCTCAAATTTGTTTTGGAACAATAAACAATAGGCCCTGGCCCACCACCCGGCAAAGCCTCACAACAAGCCAGACGACCCCCTCACTACGGGCACCGCCATTTTCCACATTTGGACTTCCCTCTCGTCAGAACTCCACCCAGCAGACCAGCCCATCACAACCTGGCTCGCACGGCCATGCGCTGCCACTTGCGGCCACGCCGGTTCATCAATTAATGCTTTATTTGGAGGTGTTTAAAAGAGTTTGCCTCCCGCTCGGCAAGCCTGTCAAGCTGTTTATGTTGTATTTGATATGCCAAATTCCAGTAACAATTATATTAGGTCATTCCCCTGACCTAATATAATGGTTTGAGGCTCTTTATGTTCCTGTAGCAAGCTGATGCTCTTGGCTCTACTGGCATGAGACAGGACATATGGAGATATTACTGGTGCCTGCTCTAGCAAATAGATGATGAATCGGTAAGATCGTGATTGTGATCATGATATTTATGTTATGCAAATAAATGCAGTCATTCTATATCTGTCTCTCTCCTTCTGGCTAATTTCACTTACCATGATCCTCTCCTAAAGTAATGAGAATATAGCGCCCGCATGGCAGAGCCTGGAAAGCTGTCCGATGTGTGTTCGATATGCCAAATCTAGTAACAGAAATGTTTATTTTCCTGACCCTGAAAGAGCCCTTAAGATGCCATTGGGCTACATTGGCACGTGATACGGTCCAATGGAAATGTTACTGGTGCCCGCTCGAGCAAATCGATGAATAACGGGATTCAAGTGATCAAGTGATCAAGGTAAGACAGAGAATGGAACAGTGTGCTAATAATTGTCAAAAGTGCTAATACAAACCTAGAACTGAGCACTAAATACAGGCAAAAAGATACACATAACAACCTTTTAATATATGTAGTGTAATCCACAATGTGAAAGGGAAGAAAAGAGAAAGAAATAGAGAGAAAGAGAAAGAAAGAACCTGACATAGAGGCAGGCTAGGGGAGGGGGAGGGAATCGGGGACATTGGTGGTGGGAAATGGGCACTGGTGGAGGGATGGATGCTAAACACTGTATGACCGAAACCCAAATATGAAAATCTTATGAACATCTTTGTAATTGTGTATCTCAGGGTGATATAATAAAATATTTAAAAAAATAGTTACCATTCCTTTACCCTTGTTCACAGAACCCTCGTTCTATTTGAGAAGCAATGCTTCCAGCCCTGGAAGTACTTATTTCCCAGTCTCCCTTTTCAGCTCAGAATAGTCATGTTCTAGTCTGTCCAAAGAGACAAGTGGGAGATGGTGGAGGAGGTCTCTGGGAAAGCTTCATTTTCCTGACAAAGAGAAAGCAGATGAAGCCTGAACCACTCTTGCTTCCCACCCTGCTTTTGAAAGATCATTTCATACCTGGAGCTTCTACAAATAACTTGAAGCATGAGAGGGGAAATAGAACACATTATCACTAGCAAAGCACAAGATAAAAAGAATGCAGATGTCTCATGCACTGTTATGTATCTTGACATGGGCTTTCCTTAACTCTTCTCAATTTACACTCACTTGCAGTCAACTTCATGCCTCAGGGAAAGAATCTGTCATTTGATCATATATTGTTCCCTTTTATCATCCCAGATAAAAAATGGCACAGTCACAAGTAGATTATATACATATGTGTATTAGCCCCTCAAAGTGTTGCAGGTGTGGTGTCCGGCTGCATCAGCAGGTGGCAGACAGGAGACAGGCCTTTCTACACCTAGGTCTCTGCCCTGTAGGCCCTGGGTTATTGATGGTATGACATAGAAAAAAGACTGGGCCCACTGGGATGAACCCAAGCCACAGCAGAGCCTGGCAAACTACCCATGGTGTATTCGGTATGCCAAAAACAGTAACAGTAATGGACCTCATTCCCAACAAATAGGACATTACTGGTGCCTGCTTGAGCAAATCGATGAATAATGGGAACATAAGTAACAAGTGACATGTGGCATGTGTGTTTATGTATGTACGCATGTATTAAGAATCAATTAATTATGTTGCAAAGGTGATTTTAAATAAAACAAAAGTATTTGAGGGACTGCTTTTTATATATATATATATATATAAAATATCATATTATATATATATATAATTTGCTTCTTTAAAGTGAACCATTTCCAGGTATGGAGAGATAGCACAAAGATGAAGGAGTTTGCCTTGCAAGCAGCTAACTATCGTTCCACTCTTGCACTGCATTATTTCTGGAACAGATCTGGGAGTGGCCCCAGAGAACAGAGCCAAGAGTAGCCCTTGAACATTGCCAGGTGTGGCACAAACAAACAAACAAAAAATAATTGTAATTTCTAAGACCCTGTTTAAAAGGACATGTGCTTTCCATCTCTAGCAAAGGAGGGGAAGAGAGAGTGAGGAAGGAGAGCAAAGAGAACAGAACAAAACTCTTTCCTTTTTTAGGAACCCTCCAAAATCTATCACGCAGATAGATAATAATCTAATCAGGAAAAGTCTAGGCCTTCTTATACCTTAATCTACCAGGGGTCAGTAAGTCCTGGCTCTTGAATCAAAAGCTAGCCTAAGCTCTCAGGTTAGAGATAAAGAGAAGGGCCAAAGACAGTACAGGAGTTAAGGTACTTGCCTTGTACTTTGCAGACCCAGGCTATTTTCTCAGAACCACATGTGGTTCTCTGAGCTCTATCAGGAGTGACTCCTGATTACAGAGTCTATAGTAAGTCCTAAGCTTCATTAGG
This sequence comes from Cryptotis parvus, assembly GCA_021461705.1. Lineage (NCBI taxonomy): Eukaryota > Metazoa > Chordata > Mammalia > Eulipotyphla > Soricidae > Cryptotis > Cryptotis parvus. The sequence goes on from JAJIBD010014123.1 coordinate 38,977, forward strand.
TATCCCCTTCCCCCCCAAAAAGAATCTTTGGGTATCAGAGATAAGTCAATAGTAGAGCACCCACCTTGTAGGCATGGTCCACTTAGGTCTAATCTGACACCCCACATGTTGCGTGTGATCCCAGGGACACAGATGCTTGTGATCCCTAGGATCTCCACAACGTGTGTGTGTGTGTGTGTGTGTGTTCAAAGAGGCAAAGAGGCAGGAGTGATAGTGGAGCAGGTAGGGTTTTTGTCTTGAATACTGCTGGCCCTAGTTCTATCCCCAGCACCACATATGATTTCCCCAAGTCTGCCAGGAGTAACTCCTGAATACAGAACCAGGAGTAAGCCCGGAGCACCACTGGTGTGGCCCCATCTGGGTCCACAGAGTGATGGTAAGTACCTTAACTCAAAAATAGCATGTGGTCTCTAGTCCAATCAAGTGTGCAAGCAATGCCTCTAAGTATGTGTTCCCTACCTTCCCAAACAACAACAAAAAGAGAAGGGAAGGGGAAAGTAAGACAGAATATGTGCAGAGTCCACATGCAGCCTTTGCAGAGAGCTTTCTGCTCATCTCTCAGCCATGCAGCTGTTCCAGGAGAGAACCAAGTGAGGCAAGTGAGGCTTGGGCTGACCCTAAAAGATTCACAAAGCAACCGTCTGAGATTGAACAGTTTATCCAGTGTTGCAGGCAAAGAAGATAGAAGGACCCTGGTAATGCTAGTTGGGTCAAACAGCCTCTGAAACATGAACCACTCTAGGGCATGGAGGTCCTTTGACCCATCTCAGGAGTCCAAAATGCCATTTAGATGCAGAATTCTAGATCTCTGAGTGCATGGAGAGTTCCTGAGGAGAGGCTTCCGGAAACCAGGTGGGAGAAGCTGCCAGAAACCAGGTGGGAAAAGCCGCAACAAAGACAGTGTAAAAAAATATCATGAGATCAGCAACAGCTCCGTACTCCCCCTTGGCACCTCTCTAGCAATGAACTCAGGAGAGGCAGTTTGGGGAAAACATTATAAGTTAATTTGGCAGAGGAAGAGAGCACACTTGCCATGGGCACCCACTTAGCCAGCGCCCATGCTGTTCATGCAGATTCCCCCATTAACTCCCCTCTCGAGATCCAGACTTTCATGCTTTAACATTGGGAAGTGGTCTGTTTCTCTCTGCTCTAGAAGCCCGTGCTCTCTCGAGCATGAATCTTACCCTTTATTTCCCACAAAACTTGTCATGCTTCCTTATTCTCCTAAAATTCTTTTCTGAAAGAAAGGCTAACATCCTGAGTAATTAAGATCTAGGACAAACTAGATCTAGGTACAGAGGTTTCCTGAAAAGAGTGATTCCTTGCTTAAGCCTGAGTCCTTGGCTCCCTCCATGAAATTGGGTGGCAGGGATCAACTCCCATGGTGTGCACTAAACATCAGGTGGAGTTGATGCTGCCTAGGGGGTTGGTGGGACATGAGCGTCTGTGCTGTGTATCCACGTAGGGGCTTATCACAGATTTTTTACCAGTTTTCAATCTCCCAAGTGCTTCCCAGATGACAGATGTAGATGGAAAGAAAGTGGTGTATTTCCTTCCCTAGGCTGTCACAACCCTATTCCTCACTTCACGTGTCACCCAGGGAACTACCACAAGCAGCAACAGGAAGTGGACGCACGCTTGCTCAACCTCAGTTGGTGACTAGGAAAGAGTCTGGTGCCTTCATTATCAGTGATTCCATGGAACAGTAAGCACTGGCTGTTTCTGTTAATAATGTGAGCTCTCTTTATACTGGTGACTGCCCAAAGCACTTTGCTGCGGCTCACCCAACTCATAGATAGATGCACATCTAGGAGGCCCGAGTTCTGATCAGCCTTACTGTGTGATTAAGCGAAGCAAACACGAAAGAGGAAATAGATCCAGGACATGCATAGATGCCTGAAGGAAGAACCTGGACTCAGCTCCCCACAGACACCAACACTCAAGCCCCTCCCAGGCGCCCCTGTTCTGACAAAGGGAGTGCAGTCTGTGTTCTGACTCTGACTCTGGAGTGAGTCTATCTCATGCGTCTCTGCACTCCTGTTTGTCATCCTACAGCCACTTCCTCTGCTAACATGGGTCTCCGTGTGGAGAGGCCAGGACTGGGGAAATGCAGCTAGGTGCAGGTCTCGGCTGTATTATGCAACACATAATACATCCCAGGCCTTCAGGAAGCTTCACAATCTGGACTTTTGTGTTTATGTTTCTGAACTCAGAGATGTTTCAGAGTGAGAGAATCTGCCTCAGTCCTCCAGCTGCTTACTAATAGTTTCCTCATCTGCTGCTAGAGGACTGTAGCAACCCTGGAATACAGCTGTTTGCAGCATTGGTTGGGGAAGGGACCATGCAGGACATATCTGTGGCAGGGGCTGCTTCCTTCTTGCTGGGGAAGGGAGAGCAACCTGGTCTCCACTTCTCAATCTGAGAATATATATCTATGCCTGTTGGAGTTAAGAAAAAGTTGCTGGAGAGTTGCAAAGGGCTCAAGACCCTAACCCTCCTTATGGTATCACGTTGCATGATTTCATCATTCCTTGCAGGTGTATAGCATTCCATTGTGTATAAATACCACACCTTCATTATCTACTCACCTGTCTTGGATGGAGCTGAATGATGTCACGTTAATCGAAGTAAGTCAGAAGGACTAGTCACTATCACTATTACTATCATCCCATTCATCATCAATTTGCTCGAGAGGGCTCCAGTAACATCTTCGTATGTCCTGTCTCATGCTAGTACAGCCCAAGGGCATCTTCTAGCTCCAGGAACATAAAGAGCCTCAAACCATTTTATTAGGTCATGGGAATGACCTAACATAATTGTTACTGGCATTTGGCATATCAAATACGACACGGGGGTCTTGCAGTCACCTCTAAATACAGCATTTATTGATGAACTCCTTGATCTCATTTATCTGTGGTACATAGAATCACAGGACAAGGGAATGCAAGGTATCAAAGGGGATACCTAGATAATCCTTGACCCTAGATTACACATATAAGGGGAGAGGAAAGAAATCAAGAGAAGAGAAGGTGCATGGGAGGTTAGAGGGACAGGGTCAGGGGTCACAAAATAATGCTTATGTAGAGGTGATATATATATATCACTGTCACTGTCTTCCCGTTGTTCATCGATTTGCTCGAGCGGGCCCCAGTAACATCTCCATATGTCCTGTCTCATGCTAGTAGAGCCCAAGGGCATCTGCTTGCTCCAGGAACATAAAGAGCCACAATCCATTCCGAATGAGGTCTATAATTGTTACTGGTATTTGGCATATCAAAATACAACACAGGTAGCTTGTCAGGCTCTGCCGTGCAGGTAGCATACTCTTGCAGTCATCTCTAAGTCCAGCATTTAATGATGAACCGCGGGGTCGCAAGCAGCTGCGCGAGCTGGACTGTGATAAGCTGGTCTGCTGGGTGGAGTTCTGACAAGAGAGAAGTCCGGATGTCGAAAATGGAGGCCCTCATGGAGTGGGGAGTCGTCTGGCTTGTTGCAAGGCTCTGCTGGGCTGGTGGGCCAGGGCTAGAACCTGCCATCTCTCCTGGGCTCCTTGTGAGCGGCTGGGCACAGGGAGAGCAAGTAGCAGCTCTGCCCCATGTCTGTCTCTGGATCAGCATACCTGGGCCAGATTAAAAAAGACTGCAGCAGGGTGTATTTCGATGAGCTGGACTGTGATAGGCTGGTCTGCTGGGTGGAGTTCTGACGAGAGAGAAGTCTGGATGTGGAAAATGGAGGCCCTCATGGAGTGGGGGTTGTCTGGCTTGTTGCAAGGCTCTGCTGGACTGGCGGGCCAGGGCTAGAACCTGCCATCTCTCCTGCGCTCCTTGTGAGTGGCTGGGCACAGGGAGAGCAAGTAGCAGCTCTTCCCTATGTCTGTGAGTCTCTGGCCTGGCATACCTGAGCCGGATTAAAAAGACTGCAACAGGGTGGATTTCGATGAGCCGGACTGTGATAGGCTGGTCTGCTGGGTGGAGTTCTGATGAGAGAGAAGTCCGGATGTGGAAAATGGAGGCCCTCATGGAGTGGGGGTCGTCTGGCTTGTTGCAAGGCTCTGCTGGGCTGGCGGGCCAGGGCTAGAACCCGCCATCTCTCCTGGGCTCCTTTAGAGCGGCTGGGCACAGGGAGAGCAAGTAGCAGCTCTGCCCCATGTCTGTCTCTGGATCAGCATACCTGGGCCGGATTAAAAAAAGACTGCAGCAGGGATTTCAATGAGCTGGACTGTGATAGGCTGGTCTGCCAGCCATATATATATATATATATAGGTGTAGCCCTGGAGGCTTCCGGAATCACTGGGATGGTCTAGGTGTACTTGACACCAGGCCCTGAACAGCATTACATCCTCAGACTGTGCTTTGGACTGCCAGCCTGGATGACTGAGAATCATTCGTGGGACCCTTGGAGTTCCTGAGTGTCAATGGGAGCCCACCTCTCAAAAGAGGCGGCGGGGAGAATCCTCTTTTAGTCAAAGTCCACTTGCTCACCACTGTTGCCATCTCCTTAGTTTACTGAATTTCAGGCATGCAGCTGACACTGCCTGCTCATTTCTGGATTTGTGCAGTGCCTATTGGGTTCACTCATCATAATCCTCTGTGCATTTAGAGCATGCAGTCTCCTCCTTATCCTTCAGTTCCTCTCCTGGCTTCTTCGTCCTTCAAGATTACAGGTGTCACTTTGTCCGCTCTACGAGAGCTGATGATAAAAAAGATACCTGGAAACTGCTTGTCTTCCCTTCTCCCTGCCAGTACACCTGCCCAATCCCGTGACCTAAGGGGTGGTGGCGGCAGAGGCAACAGTGTTGGTGATGGTGGTCATAGTGATGGTGATTATTACTGTTTTTGCTACTCTAGGGACATGCGCAGTGATAGTTAGAGGCAAGGGCCTTCCCGGCAGTGTGTCAAAGACCATATTCAGGATCTCACACAAGCAAGACATGCCTTTTACCAGTCAAACACGCCCCCGCTCTCAAATGACTTCTAATATTTTCCCTTTTCACATTGGACATAATCTCACTCTTCCAATCCCGCTATTAGTCTTTGCACCCTCTTCCATGCATTTACCATGTACCCCTACCAGGACTGTTACTTGGGGGTATGTGTCATCCAGGTGCAGGCCTGCAGATTCCTAATACCTGGTCTGAGCTGTAAACTCTGTTTCTGTATGTATGTGCATGAGTGTGTGTGTGTGTTAATGTGTGTGTGTCACACCTGTCACACATACACAAGAGAGAGAGTGAGAGAGAGAGAGAGAGAGAGAGAGAAATGGCAGACTGGCCTAAGTTGACACGCACATCAAGCAGTGAATGAGGTAGGGGCTATTTGGGGTGTTTGAATCATGAAGGGGTGGACTATTCCCAGTCTGATGGTGGTTTAAAGGGTCCTTTGGCTGCCAGTTGACCTCACCACTGAGGTTGGAAACAGAAGAGAGAGGAGGTGTCCCATGGGAACTGAACAGATAAGAAGGGCTGATGGCAGTTGGTCCAGTCTTGCTGACTTTCCTTATGGAGTCACATGGTCCATCCTTTTATTCTGATAGTTTCACAACTTGTTGACAGCTTAACAACTTTTTTTTCTATTTGATTTCTGTCTGTATGCATCAGGGTGTGATTAAAAAGAACCAACTTTAACCTCCAATTTTTCTCTTAGTCTTGAAATGCAACCAAACTCATCGTTTACCAAAAGCTAGATATGACCGTGTTTTGGGATGCCAAACACTTGGGTTTTTATCATCAAACAACTACCTTATTGGAGTCTCCCACTGGTCAGAGATGTGTTGCCCCACTGGAGAACATGGTCTTTTTGGTAAGCCCCATAGCAGCATCCCCAGAAGTGAGCTATGGAGGACTCTTGCCTTTCCCAAAAACAGGACCTAAGGGCAACTTCCCAGCTGCCCAGAACAAACATGCTAGCTCAGTGACCTCTTCAGTTTGTTTGAATCCAGAAATATTATTTATCTGAATATCTTCCCAGGTCTGAATAGCAACCTTGGCATTTATCCACAAAGGGAAACAGGAACAAAACCACAAACTCAGCTGGAGAGGTAGTTTCCAAGATGACATTGTCATTATGGAAAAACTGCCATTTCTGAAAGGGGAAAAAAAAGAATGTTGATGGTCTTTCTAAAATGGATGAGTTTTTCTCTTTTTCAGAGCCATTTTAGGTTTCTAACAAAATTGAACAGAAATTAGTTGCAGTACTTACTTTCCTTCCCAAAACCATACAAAGAAAGAAAAGAAAGAAATGAAGGAAGGAAGGACGAATGGAAGGAAGGAAGAAAGGAAGGAAGGAAGGAAGGAAGGAAGGAAGGAAGGAAGGAAGGAAGGAAGGAAGGAAGGAAGGAAGGAAGGAAGGAAGGAAGGAAGGAAGGAAGGAAGGAAGGAAGGAGGAAGAAGGAAGAAGAGAGACAAAATAAGAGAAATCAAGAAGGAAAGGAGGAAGAGAAGGAGGAAGGGAGGGAAGGATGAAGGGAAAGAGAGGGAGGAGGGAAGCACAGATGGAAGGAAAGAGGGAAGGCAGGAGTGGCTAAGGCAGTTGTAGATAACTTCCTCAAGGGAACACTGCTGAGCATCTGAACAGATGCAGTTTTGTGTTTTGTGATACCAAGGATGTCGCATGAGGTGATTCTGCTAAGTGAAATAAGTAAAAAATTAAAAAGATAATTACCAAATGATTCTCCTCAGAGGAGCAATACAAATCAAGCAAATGAACTAACAAATCACAACAAAAATAATTTTTCCATTTAGTTGTTGCTGTTTTGTTTCTTCCCCCCTCCTTTAATTGAATCACCTTGAGAAATAGTTACAAAGTTGGCATACACAAAGGGTTTCAGTCATACAATGTTCCATGACCCGTCCTCTTCACCAGTGTACATTTCCCACTGCAGGCCCAGCTTGCCTCTATGGCAGACACCTCTCTCTCTCTCTCTCTCTCTCTCTCTCTCTCTCTCTCTCTCTCTCTCTCTCCTCTTTCTCTCTCTCTCTCTCTCTGGTTTACAACACAGATACTGAAAGGATATCATGTGTATCACTTTATCTCCTTTCAGCTCTTGCCTCAAAATAACTTTTGAACTGAAAAATAAAACAGTCACTGGGGCAGGATGTCGAATGAGAATGTGGGAGATAAAGCACAGGGGTCCATCTGCTCTTGGGCTTGGCACCAGAACTTGGAGGCGTGGTGAGGCTTCTACACCTAGAGGTGTGAAGTGTACTCCCCAAATCACTGTGTCATAAATCAAGGATGTCCACAAATTAAAGTACTGTGAGCACCAGGCCATAGTTCCAGGATAGGAGACATGGAACCACATGTCTCTTGGTGGACAAGAGATTTAGTGATCCACAGGACACCCACTGGTAAGGCCCGTTCTTCCCTAGGTTGTTTTGGCAGGCTGCTGTGAGCCATGGTGGGCCTGCCTGCTGTTTCCCTGCAGGCTTCCAGCAGAGACAAACAGCAGCCCGGCCACTCCTAGGAAGCTACTCTCACCCTAGCTCCTGCCAGAGAGGTGTAAGGCCTGCACCAAGCAAAATGGTGTAGAAAAGGATCTGTGGCTCTTTGGGTCACACCTGGCGATGCTCAGGGGTTACTCCTGGTTCTGCACTCAAGAATTATTCCTAGCTGTGCTCAGGGGACCATATGGGATGCCAAAGATTGAACCTGGGTGGATTGTATGAAGAAAAAACCCTAACCGCTGTACTGTAGCTCCAACATCCCCCAAACTGTCTGTTTCCAATGGGCCTGTTGGTATACATTCAGGTTCTGAAAGAAACAGCCATCTCTCAGCCTCTTCAGAGCCTCGGTCATCATGATTGTTTTTTTCCACCCTCAGTAATGTTAAATATCAAAATAAAGTTCTTTTGGTGGTCTCTGACCTGGCAATATACAGACCAGGAGAGTTAATTGTGAAGTTGAGGGGGAAAACAGTTTTGCGTGATGCCTTTAAAAACAAAACTGTGTTTCTAAACTGAGCCTGCGGTTTCTGTGTAAATGGTAACTGCTGCCTTAGTTACGCTCACTGGAAATTAAGCATGAGAGGAGAGCTACAATATGCATCTAACAAACACTGGAATTTTCTTTGGTATTTGCACTCGGAATGAGTTTCCTACAGCCGGTTTCTCTACCATATAGTAAACAGGAAATATCTTTTGACGGTTAAGAAAAAGAAAAAGACTTAACTCAACGGGACTGGGGAACAGCAGTTCAGAGAAGTGTTCAGAGAAGTGTTTTCTAATTCAGGGGGTATTTTTCAGTAAAAAGATGTTCCCTGTGGTTGGTGCCTTTCCCTCTTGGGGAATCAGGTCTTGAAATCAAGGGGGAAATGTCAGCATTTGTGACTGTTGTTGCTGTGGACCAGGAACCATTATCCATCCATAAAGTTTGGGGGCTGCCCGTGCAGAGGATGGAACCCAGAGCATCACACGTACAAGTCACGTGTGCTATAACACAGCTGTGGCTCCAACCTCAAACTCAGCATTTAAAGAGAATCAGAGAGAAGTCACATGACTTCTTGTCCTACTTCATAAAGCCCAGAACCCTTCCCTGTTGCACAATGACCTTGCCCTGAATGCTGGCCATCACAGGTTCTCTGGGAGCTCCGAGTCCTTTACTCTTCCTTTTGTTTCAAGCACTTCTTATACTCACCGTGATGTAGAAGCAGGGAGTGTATGCTTTACATACAAAGGCAGTTCAAGGGATACACAATGAGATTCATTCCTCTGTTAGTGTTCTCATTCATAAGTGCTAGAGGCAAAGAAGTCCTGATCTCTCCCACCCAGAAAGTACCTAACTGTATTTTTGGGCCCTTAGGAGAATCAAACCTCCCTCTGTGATAGACCAGAATCAGCTGATGCCTTCCATTTCATCTTAAATGACTGTCAAAGTGGTTTTGTCTTCCTTTTTAAAAAGAGGCATTTAAAGACTTTGC
>JAJIBD010014124.1:0-29853 GCA_021461705.1 Cryptotis parvus
TGGAGTCCAGTTGTGTTGATAGAGTCTGACTGAGGTATGATAGCAGTTTTTTGGGGTGTGTGTACAGCTGCTGGGGTCTTGGTAGGAATTTGGTCCTCCCCTTTCCAGAGATTGTGGAGGTATCAGCCTGGACTGATTATTGGAAATTCTTTCAGCTAGTTGATCTCTCTTTGAGATTTATTTATAAGTCTTTGAAACAGAACTGTAGACAAGATTATATGGCAGCAGTTGTGGGTAAAAACAAATACTTTTTATCATCATTTTATTGATAAAGAAGATGAGGTATAAAATGCTTGAGAAATTTTTCCCAAGGCCAGACTCCTAATGAATCATAAAAATGAAGCCACTAACTCAGTTAAGTTTGCACAAAGTTATATTACATCACAGGTTGGGCAGTAAGCACACATGTGTCACTAATAACAATAACAGACAAATAACCATGAATGGTGCTAAAACAGTAAATGATAAATGGAGACAACCTGGTTTGGTGTGATTCAGGGGAGACTTCAATGTATACAAGCAAAGTTAGATATGAATAAATAATATCATCTGCTTCAGCTCTTTGGAGATGAGAAGAATCTATGTACTTAATCCATTGTTCCTTAAACTTCCTGACTAGGAAGCTTTTTCTTTCCTTTTGTTTCCTCTTCTGGTCACAGCCAGCAGTGCTTAGGACTATTTTGACTTGTGTTCGGTGGTACTGGGGATTGAAATGGGGTCAGTCATATATAAAGCCTTACTATCTTAAATCCTTATTATCTCCTTGACTCACTACTTAGGGAACAGTAGATATTTACCGTGCACATTTTAAAACCATTTTGAAAACTACTATCCGGCCCAGGTATGCTGAACCAGAGACTCTCAGACATGGGGCAGAGCCACTACTTGCTCTCCCTGTGCCCAGCTGCTTGTGAGGCACCAGGGAGGCATGGCGGGTTCCTAGCCCTGGCCTGCCACCCTAGCTGAGCCCTCATAACAAGCCAGACCACCCTCCCCTACTCCATGGGGCCCGCCATTTTCCACATCCAGACTTCCCTCTCGTCACAACTCCACCCAGCAGACCAGGCTATCACAGCCTGTCTTGCTCGGCCGCTCGCGGTTCATCAATAAATGCTTTATTTAGAGGAGACTACAACAGTATGCCACCCGCATGGCAAGCCTGGCAAGCTGCTCGTGTAGTATTTGATATGCCAAATACCAGTAACATTTATATTAGTTCATTCCCGTGACCTAATATAATTGTTTGAGGCTCTCTATGTTCCTGGAGCAAGTGGATGCCTTTGGATTCTACTAGCATGAGACAGGACATATGGAGATATTACTGGTGCCTGCTCTAGCAAATAGATGATTAATGGGAAGATAGTGATAGTAATAGTGATTTGAAAACTACAATATAGTAGATCACTATGAGAAGCCTTGAGAAGATAAAAGTCATCTTCCAATGATCACTCAGTCGGTTTTCACACAAGCAAGGCAGACACCTAACTACTGTCAAGTCAAGGAGGAAACCTTTCTCTCGCAGAGCCTCACAACAAGCCAGACGACCCCCCCACTCCATGAGGACCTCCATTTTCCACATCCGGACTTCCCCTCGTCAGAACTCCACCCAGCAGACCAGCCTATCACAGCCCGGCTTGCGGTTCATCAATAAATGCTGGATTTTGAGATGACTACAAGAGTATGCTACCTGCACAGCAGAGCCTGGCAAGCTACCCGTGTCGTATTTGATATGCCAGATGCCAGTAACAATTATAGACCTCATTCCCATGACCTGATGGAATGGTTTGAGGCTCTTTATGTTCCTGGAACAAGCAGATGCCCTTGGGCTCTACTTGCATGAGACAGGTCATATGGAGATGTTACTGGTGCCCGCTAGAGCAAATCGACGATGAACGGGAAGACAGTAGACAGAAATTACTTTGATTCTGTTTATGGAGACTCTCTCAACTTTTCTCGGCGCCTGATGTAGTTCAAGGAAAAGGTTCTTTGGGAACCCCTATTAATAGCTATGATTAGTAAGGGACAAGTAGGATTCATGAAAATGCAGCAGGTTACTGTTTTGGTTATGTACCTAAACCTTCTCTATCACCAGAGTTCTATTATTATCAACTCTAGGGAAGCTTAGGCTAATCAGACTTCTTGTCTTTATTGGTTTGAGAATGATTCAAAATTATAAAAGACAACATCCTTTTTACATGGTCTTATCAGAGTGTCCTTAGGACCTTAGGGTATTTTCCTCTTTGTAATCATTTAAAAAACACTCTTTTGTCTATAAGGATTCTTTTGTGGTCAAACTGGTCATCTGTAAATATAATCATGCTTCATGTCTATTGATGGGTCCCGTGTCTTCATTGCTACAAAAAAACTGCAAAGCCTTGAGAAGATAAAAGTCATCTTCCAAAAAAACTGTCTTTAGAGTTTTTTTCTTTTAAATGATATAGGAATGTTTGTTGAGTCTCCTTTTTTCTGCTAGAAGCTGTGCTATATATATATATATATATATATATATATATATATATATATATATATATATATTTATATATATATATATTATCTTTTTTTATTTTTCATACGTTGTTGTTTTTGGCCACATCCAGCAGTGCACAGGAGTTATTCCTGGCTCTGTGCAAAAGAATCACTCCTGTTTGGCTCAGGATATCATATGGAATTCTGAGAATCAAACCCAAGTTGGCCATGTGCAAGGCAAGCTTCCTACTCATTGTACTATCTCAACAGTGTGCTGTACATTTCATCTGTGTTCTCTAACTTTGAACTCATAATTCTAAGAATAGAACATACTGTCATTTTATATGGAGGTCCAGTGGGTGATGAGGAATTTGAATTCTGGTCTGTCTGACAATCACACATTTAATTAATTTTTTTGTTTGTTTTGGGGCCACATCTGGCAGTGCTCAGGGATTTTTTTTTTTGTTTTTGGGCCACATCTGGCAGTACTCCTGGCTCAGGGATCACTCCTAGCAGGCTTGGGGAACTATATGAGATGCTAAAGAATCAAACCTGGGTCATCTGCATGCAAAACATGCAAGCTCTACCCACTCTGGTAAGCTCACACATTAAAAATCCAACCAAATTGCATAAAAAAACCAAAAAAGGAACAAAAAATTAAATCAGCACTTGCAGAACTAGAATTTAAGCCATTTCAGGCCATTGAATCAAAGTTCCTTATTGCTTAGATGACAAGGTTAGTGTGCATCTTCAAGTTGTATCAACATATTGAAGCTAAAGTCATCTTCAGATGGAACACCACTGACCAAGCAAAATGGAAGCAAAGATAATCAAATGGGACTACATGAAACCAAGAAGCTTCTATGCCTCAAAAGAAATGGTGTTTGGGGCCAGAGAGATAGTCCAGCGTGTAGGGCGTTTGCCTTGTAAGCGGCCGACCGGGGTTTGATCCCCTGGCATCCCATATGGTCCCCTGTGAAATTACTGCCAGGAGTAATTCCTGAGCGCAGAGCCAGGAGTAACCCCTGAGCATAGCCGTGTGACCCAAAAAGCAAAAAAAAAAAAAAAAAAGGTGTCTAAGACACAAAGACAGTCAACGGAATGGGAACAATTATTTATCCTGTATCCTTCTGAGGGAAGATTTTGCATCTTGTGAAGACCTACTATGCACTATGCACCATGTGTACTAGATGATGTCATTGGTGCTCTTTGGATTCAATATCTTTGAACTTCCAGAATGAGAATAAAAATTCATACATCATATGAAAATTATTTTATAGACATTCATAATATGATAATAATTTTATAGAAATTCATCACATGAAAATAATTTTATAGAGATTCAGTCTCTTCCCTGAAGTCATAGAATTAGTGCCAGAATCAATGTGGAGACACTTCTGACTTCAGATTTGCTTTATGCTGAAGAAGAAAGCATTAGCTGCTACCGCTGATAATTCTCTAAGCAGTGGACACTGGTAATGTCTGCTTCTAACTCAGTTGGAGTGTTTCTATTTCACATAACTAGCACTACTTCTGGCATATATTTGATCCTCCATCAACATATGTCAAATTGCTATTTTCTTTCTTGGCTTATTTGACAATGATTCAGCTAGATTCCCAGGTATATTTGAAAGCCATTTCTGATCTTTACTTGAAATACCACTGGCATTTCACATCTGATTTTGATTTATTATTTAGAATGCTAACACATGAAAAAAGAGGCTTGCATTCAGACATGGAAGACATGAAGTAATCAGTGAATCCTGAATATGAATCCTAATAAAATGAATATTAGAAGAGTTGGGGAGGTAGTTCAAGTTGACACTTTGCATGTGTGAGGCCCACGTTTTGATTCTAAGCTGGTGTGGTCCGTCAGTACCAGACCTGCTACAGAACCTGTGTTTGGGGAGTATACGACAGAAACAAGGGAATTTCTGGGAATCATGAGTGATGCCTTCTGTTTCCTCCCTCTATTTTCACCTGGATTTAGGATACAAAGTTGTTCTGTCTGAACTATTCTAATGTTCTCGGAGTCTCAATACCAATACTGAAATGCAAGACCACTTTTTTTTTATAAGTAACTCTCAAGTTGAATCTGCTATTGTTACAGCTGAAAACAACATTTTCATTCATATATACTTGTTTGAGAAATGTGAATTGCAAAAACATCAGGACTCAGGGAAAATACAGAATTGAAAGGTAAGAGAAAGAGGATTTTTTTTTCATCAAGTGGTTCCCTTTATGGGCATGGCAGCTCCAAGTGGATTCAGTCAACCACTTGGACTATGTTTTCATTTGTGTTCTTTTCCTTGAATATTTCCTTTCTTGAGACGTGAATCTTTTTGTTGAACCTGAGTGCTAACAGGTAAGACATTTTCTTGGTGACAATGAAGATATTTTCATATGGTGATATTTTTAAAGAAATTCTTTATTTTTAATTTTTCATCTAAACATGCCAATGGATATTTTGGCTACAGGGCCACAAATTGAACAAAACTCGCAAGGTGGGTTTTATTTCTCCCCCCCTCCCTCAAACTTCATGTGTACACAAAACAACACAGTTTTAAGGGTTTGCTTAAAAGAATAAAGCATAAGAAATATAGTGAGATACAAGCTCATAACCAAACCCAAGCCAGTGAGCAAATATGGTTCATTGTGAGTGCAAATTACAAAACAAGTCTGTGTTTTGTAGAAAACATTATCTAAAAACAGCACTGCAGGGCAGGCTCCAAGTCGCTTTATGGAAGCCTTAAAGCAGGTAGAAATGGTGGGACTTTTTACTCATCCTAGCAGGGAGTTTGGGGTAAGTCGAGGTTCACCAATAAGGTTTTGATACACGGATGCTGTGAAAAGCAAAAGCAGGCTTAACCTAGCATGCCTGGCAGTGCTATATAGTTTCTCTCTCTTAATTTGATCTGTTGTTTACTAAAAATAGCCTCCTTGCTTCTCTCTTCTTCTCTAGCAATATAAGAATTAATCTTGGTACATCAACTATGATGATCCACAGACTAGGGAAGATTGTAACAAAGACAGAATCTATGGATTATTAAAGAACTGTGACTCAATAGCAACTAGATTCCTTCTGTTGAAATATTGCAAGAGAGCTACTAGTAGGAAAAAATCTTCACATTCTCTCCTTTTTGCCAAGGGGGTGGGGGAAATCTGAGGAATTCAAAAACCTCCCCAGATGGTTGAAAAGATAAATAGATCTAGTTTATGCGTCGTGTCTCATTTTATTTTACATTAGTGTTTCTCTGTACTAATAGCTTCTGCATAGGTCGATTGATGAGTTTCTCTAAGAGCTATTTTTTAAAAAACCTAATTGTAACAAACATATGTTTATTATCTAAACGTGGACTTATTAAAATGATCCCAATCTTATTTTTTAATATTATGACAGAAATATAATTTACATAAAAAGTCCATTTTCTAAACCCAAGCTAGAGGCTCCCTTAGTTAAAATAGTGTTTTTTTTTCTTATCTCTACCACACCATTCCAAATATCATCCCAAACCCTCTGTAATATCATCCCAATAATTCTTCTCTTTGATTTGATTTCATATAAATTAAAAATAGATCTCTCAAGTGCCCTCCCTACATAACCAAACCAAATAAGAACAATTTAAAGGAAGGAAAACACCAAACATAATCTTTTTGGGGACTTTACCAAACTGACAGTTGTGAATTATTAAAACAATGTAAAAACATGTGTCCATTCATAGTCATACAGAAAGAAAACGTTAAGTTTTTACAACTTGCCTCTTACCCATACCAACAATTTCAACTTATCATCCACCCATTTCATTAGGTTTTCACACTTTCTTCAGCACCATCTGACAATCTCTTCTGCTTTCAAGAAAATATAAAATAACATTCCAAAAACTTCCCTAAATCTTAACTCTACAAGCCTCAGTCTCTCTTGTTACAGGAACTTGTTACAATCCAGTCAAGTTTAGAGTACTTCGTTTGCACATTAGCAGGACAAAATAGGTTGCCCTTAGTGAGCTTGTTGTCTTTTTATCAACTTGTAAAAAAGCTCAATGGTGGCAGACATCATTATATTATCAATCTCCCACTGCAATAGTGTTTAAGGGAAAAAGCCCCGGCATCATCGGTTTTAACAAATATTGTTATGCTAGAATTTTGAAAGAAAAGGTTCAATGCAGAATTTAGTCTACTAGAGAAGAAGACTGTAAAAAACCTCATATTACTGCTAAGTATCTGCAAAAGTAAAGAAAACCAAAAGCAGCAACCAAATTCCGGGGTGATAGCCAGCAAGAAGCATGTTAATCCCATGACCTGCCAGGAAGGTAAATTCTATCAGATAACTAAAATATTTTCTTTATTTAAATAACGTCAACCAGCTAAGCTGTTGGGTATTGTTCACAAGAAATAAGGGAAAAAGAAAAATCCAGCTACCAGTAACACCAAAGAAATGCACACCAACCCTAAAGCAGGGGTGCTTTGGTACGAAAGTGTGGGAGGGGTGTGGGAAGGCCCTGACAGATAACAGGGTTCAGAGAAGGTTTTTGAGACTTGCCGTGTCTCTGGTGAGGTTGACACACTGCCACGTTCATGACAAGAGTCACATAATCACAAGTTTATCAGCTGATTCCTTAAAACAGAGTGTGCAACATTGCTGCCTTGAAAACTGACTTCAGGCTTGCTGAAGGGTCTCATTAATCTGAGGAAATGATGCTTGGCGCCATAGCTTAAGAACTATGGTCTCAAGTGGAATGCACGTGAAGTCTCCAGATGATTTCCTCAAAAACTTTTGCAGTTTTCGTTTGTGACCTTAGTCAGAAAGCATAAAGATGGCTGTGGGAAGGCAGCTCTGGAGGACATCTGTGAGGATTAAAGATGGGCAGCTTTCAGAAGGTGAAAGATGTCTAAAGTTAAGGCCTTTATCTGCAAACCATAGATTATTAATAAACTCTATACCATATTTACAAATGCATTCTCTTGTAGTAAATCTAACAGTATTCTGTTCACAGTGCCATTGTTTATACAGGTAGCAATCCCATAATACTCAGTACTTTGGCATGGGAATCAGGAACGCTTGGTATTTACAGAAAATGTACATGTGAGGATACAAATCGGCCACTGAATCTGTTCGAGATAAGAGACAGATTGGCCGAAGGTGTGGTGGAATGAACTGCTCAGCACCTTCCCCTCAGATTGTCTAGGGAACGTGGTTCCTTGCATTGAGAAGATGCCAGATCTCCGAGCCAGCGTGGCAGAAAGTCAGTAAGAAAACAATGAACCCCAGTAAGTGTGGGTACTCTGAATAATCTTAGTCCAAAATTTTAGGCCCAATGTCTAGAGCACAAAATAGAAAAGCTAAAAAGATGTATTATTATTTTTATAATAATAATTATTATTAAAATAGAAGGTTCTTTCTCTCATGCTCTCTTTTGTGCCTTTATATGAGGACCCAGATCCCTGGAAATCCAAATATGCTGGTGTTTTCTGTCATGCAGATCAGCGGACACACGGCAGTCGCTAACATGCTCTGGCTGTAGGAACTGCTGCTGGTCACGGTAGGACCCAGGCCCCGTGGGGACAGGCAGAAGTCCGTCTTTTTCTTACTCCCCAGTCTTCTCCTGGAGGGCAAGCCTGCCCCTAGAATTGGCTCCCAGATTACTGAATGGAGTTGCTCATTTCGGCAGCGAATGCTGAAGTGACAAATGGCTTCTGTACACTTGGAAACAGGAGGGGAGGCAGGCAGAAAGAGGGTTGCATTCCAAAGATCAGGCCAGACCCAGAGAGTCTGGGTTTCTCCGCGGGCTCCCCCTCAGACCTTCTACCTCCGCAGGGGTGGGGTGGGCTGTTGAAGGCGCTTCTTGTTCGCTCTGCCTGCAGAGGGGGCAGGCGCGACGCGCACTAGGGTGCATCGCCTTGGCTCACAGTCTGCTCCTGCTTCTCAGTCCCTGGTCCTGTGCGGTCTGGGCTGCCGCTGCTACCGTCACTGCCGCTGCTTCCGTGCTGCCTGGACATCAAGCTCTTCCACTGGGCCTTGTTGTGCGCAAGGTGGCTCAGCATGCTCTCAGACAGGGGGCTGTTTCCCGTGAAACGGGCCCATTCCCCGGAAGAGCGGCTCCACAATGTAGGTCATGAAACCTGGAACAGGCAAGGGCCAAGTTACCAAGCGGAGACCAGGAAGCGCCCTTGCACCCCCTCCCAAGCACGCTGCGTGCCCCATCTGCACCTGACCCAGTTGTGGCACAACTTCAGTGTATGGAAGATTCTGTCCTCTTGGACGTGCCACTCAACCTCTCTAAAATGGGCCCCAAACACAAAAGGTTGCTATGCCAGTGAAGGGATCTAAGACATGTTAAATGTTTGGAAAGCTCTCGGCATATAATAGACAATAAACTTTATTTTTGGACAGGGAAAAAGACATGCAAACATCAAAAACGCAAAGGAATATTTGTTCTGGAGTTAAAGAGAAGAGGTAGGGGGCAGGGAGAAAGGGCAAATGATAGCAGGGGGCTACGTACCACTCGGATTCAGACCCACTGAAGAAATCCTACATTTACCGTATAGAATATTGTTTCAAGATGCTAATTGAATAGCGTTATCTTTTTTTTTTTTTTTTTTTGGGGGCACACCCAGCAATGCTCAGGGGTTACTCCTGGCTCTGCACTCAGGAATTACTCCTGGCGGTGCTCAGGGGACCGTATGGGATGCCAGGGATCGAACCCTGGTCGGTTGCCTGCAAGGCAAACGTCCTACCAGCTGAACTATCGCTCCAGCCCTAGTTTTATCTTTTTATGGTGTGTGTGTGTGTGTGTGTGTGTGTGTGTGTGTGTGTGTGTGCTGCAACATTCCACCATGCTTGGGGCTGCTTCTACTCCCAGCTCTGTGCTCTGGGGACCGTATAAGGTGGCAACATGCAAGTCATGCACCTTAACTCCTCTACTATCTCTCTTGCTCCTTTTCTTTTTCCTCCCTCCTCCCTCCCTCCCTCCCTCCCTCCCTCCCTCCCTCCTTCCTTCCTTCCTTCCTTCCTTCCTTTCCTTCCTTCCTTCCTTCCTTCCTCCCTCCCTCCCTCCCTCCCTCCTTCCTTCCTCCCCTCCCCCTCCCTCCCTCCTCCTTCCTTCCTTCCTTCCTTCCTTCCTCCCTCCCTTCCTTCCTTCCTTCCTCCCTTCCTCCCTCCCTCCCTCCCTCCCTCCCCTTCTTCCTTCCTTCCTCCTCCCTCCCTCCCTCCCTCCCTCCCTCCCTCCCTCCTTCCTCCCTTCCTCCCTTCCTTCCTTCCTTCCTTCCTTCCTTCCTTCCTTCCTTCCTCCCTTCCTCCCTTCCTCCCTCCCTTCCTTCCTTCCTTCCTTCCTTCCTTCCTTCCTTCCTTCCTTCCCTTCCTTCCTTCCTTCCTTCCCTCCTTCCTCTCTCCCTCCTCCTCCCTCCCTCCCTCTCCTTTCCCTTCCCTTCCTTCCCTTTCCTTCTTCCTTCCTTCCTTTCCTTCCTTCCTTCCTTCCTTCCTTCCTTCCTTCCTTCCTTCCTTCCTTCCTTCCTTCCTTCCTTCCTTCCTTCCTTCCTTCCTTCCTTCCTTCCTTCCTTCCTTCCTTCCTTCCTTCTTCTTCCTCCACACCTGGCAGTGCTCAGAAATTATTTCTGCCTCTCCACTTGGGGATCATTTCTGGCAGATTCAGGGGGCCATCTGAGGTGTTTGGGGATCAAACTGAGGTACCAGAGTGGACTGCATGCAAGGTGAACACCCAACCTGCTGTTTATTGGTACAGCCCTGTTTTTGTCTGACTTTTCACTATGCTAAGGGAAGTTAAAGAAAAGTTTATTCACAGTTATTGCATGAAAAGTACTATTTTGATGACTACATTAAATTGTTTGCTTGTCTCTTAATTATTTTAGACCTGTTTCTTTCTAATCTTGTTTCACTATTAATTTGATTTCCATATTAAAATTATAATAATCATCACAAATTTGGACATATTGCTTTTTCATATTTCTCTGAAATATGGACATAGAGTACAGAGGCAAATGTTTCTCAGTATAATGAAATCATCTAATATCTAATCCTGTGTATTTTGCCACAGGATATTCTGCCATAGGCATATAATTGACAAAGCTTAATTTGATTATCTTTTCTTTTTTAGAGGACACCCACACCCAGCGCCTCTGGGGAGCTATGCCACACATTGCTCAGAGGCTGCTCTTGGTGGTACTTAGAGGAGCATGCAAATGCTCTGATTGAATTTGGGGGCTCCAGCATGAAAATCACTCAACCTTGCCCTATGAACTCTCTCCTTCCCTGACTAAATTTTGTAATAAAATTTCCAATGAACAAACAGCAGATACTGGCCTTCAAGGCTATACAGAGGTGGAAAAAGATATAGCAGTGCAAAACAATATTGTACATTTCTGTATTATCTCAACTTAGAGAAAATACTTTTCACATATTATATTATGAAATAATTTATAGAATTCAAGCTTGAGAAAAGTGAAACCACTGACAGTAGTTTGTACTTGATATAGAGGTTTGTAAATAAGAATTTTATTCTTTAATTTTTTTTTTTTGCTATTCTTGACTTTTCTTCACTTCTTTCACAATGTCCATATTTATTTATTTTTTTTTTTTTTTTTTTTGAGCCCTACCCGTTCGTATTTGATATGCCAAATAAGTAACAATTTGACCTATTCTTACCTGATGTTTAGGCTCTTTATTTCCTGCAAATGCCTTTGGCCTCAGCAGAGACAGTTTTTTTTTATTTATTTATTTATTTATTTATTTATTTATTTATTTATTTGCTTTTTGGGTCACACCCGACAATGCTCAGGGGTTACTCCTGGCTCTGCACTCAGGAATTACTCCTGGCGGTGCGCTGGGGACCATATGGGACGCCGGGGATCGAACCCCGGGCCAGCACAGGCCGGCCACGTGCAAGGCAAACGCCCTACCCACTGGGCTATCGCCCGGCCCCACAATGTCCATATTTAATTTCTAATCTCTTTCACTTTCAGGGACATTAGCTATGAGATATTTAAAATATAATATAAAGTTTAAGGTGTTTTTTGTTTAAGTATAAGAGGTCATAAAACCAGTATTTTCTAATCCAATAATTAAATACAATTCAGGTATTAGAAACCTCATTTAGTATCTAGAAAAGCCATTTGAAAGTCTGGATATGCCCCCTGAGCCAGTTTTTCAGATAAAGGAAGGCTTTTGTCTGATCAAATTTGGGTACCTGCTCTATGGAATTCTGTGATTTAAAGTACCTCTAATGATGGTTTCTCATGAACATAATTCCAACACCACACCCATCACCAGTGTACCCACCACCCTCTCCCAAAAACCTCAAAACCTTTCCCTCCCAACTCCTTCTCTAATACCAACTCAATTGTGTGGAGTTCTCCCATTGCATTCCCTACAGGCTGCTACCTTGCTGTATACATTTAAGTCCCAATTATGAGAGAGACCAATCTGTTTCTATCCCTTTCCTTCTTACTCCATTCAGCAGAAATCTTTATTTCCACCCATGTTTTTGAAATTACATGATTTTGCTCCTTAGAGCTACACAGTATTCTGTTGTTTATATTTACACCACAACTTCTTTTTTCAATGCTTGGGCCATACCCTGTGGTGCTCAGAGCTTACTCCTGGCTCTTCATTCAGGAATCACTCCTGACCTACCATATGTTGTGCTGAGCATCAAAGTTGGGTTGGAATTATGTAAAAGCAAGTACCCTACCTGTTGCTCTGGTTTCTATTATCACTTCTTGATCCATTCATCTATATTTATGCTGTTTCTATGCCTTGACTATTCTACTGAGTGTGGTGACAAATATAAGGGTTTATATATCCTTTTGAGTTAATGTTTTTGTGTTTTGGGAATTGATGCCAAGAAGAGGTAATGTTGGGTTGTGTGGCAGTTCTAGTCCTATTTTTTTTTTGATAGATCTTCATATTTCTTTGCAAAGAGGCTGAACCAGATGACAGTAGTAGATGAGGGTTCCTTTCTTGTCATGATACTACCAACAATAACTGTTCCTAGACTTTTTTGATATGTGTCAGTACCAGATTTTGGAGTCCACACTCTTCATCCACACAGTAAGCCAAACCCAAAAATAGAATCTTTGCAAAGATAATGTTTTCCTGGAGTGGTGAGAATGTGGAAGGAAGAAATGGTGGCCTTGGAGTAAAAAGGATGGGAGGAAAGTCCCCTTCCTCCTCATTTTTCTACAGATTTCATCACTTGGGGTTTCATTTTAGGTGGAACATTTTCTTTCAAATGCAGAACTTGATAGAGGAAATGAAGAAGGAGGCAGAGAAGGTACTAAATCCTGTTTCACTGGGAGAAATAAGAATGACTTAAACAGAAAATCAGATCTCAATCTGAGAAGGCACACAGAAAAATCTTATGGTGGGCTGGGGTAGGAATAGAAGAGGACATTTTCAGTCCTAGGGAATCAGGACAGAAAAGATCACTACATTACTTGGATCTACTAGAAAAATTCTTGTCTGGGATTTTAAAGCCTTTGTTTCTATTAGATTCTGTTTATCTATTTGCTTTCTTTCCCAGTAAAGCCTGAGCTCCTGAACTGACCTGGAAGGCAGAGAGACAAAGACTTATGTATGAAGAGTTATTTTGTAATAATCTTCCCTTTCTCTTTAATATTGGTGTGATCCATGAAATTTTATGCCCATCCCATTTTAAAAACAAGTATCTATGGTAACCACATTTTCCTAAGCTGAATATCAGAATTTATGATCTGGCAAAATAAAAGTGTTCTCATGACAACGACAGGATAAAATCTTTGAATTCAGGTCTATGTAAAAAATCCAGGTTATATGTTTAACAATGTTAATTATTTTCTTTGAGATCTCAAATTTCTTTAAAGGAGCCTCAAACATTTCGTTTCTCCATAGCTTAACAAACTGGGGTCCAGGATTGGGATTTTGATGAGGACCTATTTCTTCTGAATTATATTAGCTGAATTGCCAGAACTAAAAGAAGCTGAGAAAAGGAAACTGATTTCAGGGAAGCTGTTACTCCTCCTCTCAGTTTCTCAAATCCTTGGTGGGAAGATCCTACTTTGATCTCCTTTGATTCTTTTTTTTTTAATATCACTTTTCTATTTTATTGGTGGAGGAACCAGTTTAAATATACAAATAGTATAAGAATACTAAGGGCAATTTGGAAAAGAATGAACAACCAATATTATGATTCTAACATACCAATTTAATACTTGTATTAAATATTTATAACTGAGTTGATTTTGTACATTAAACATGTATGCCTAGGTTAATTTTAACCCTGGTTGCTTAGGATGACTTTACAATTCTATTTGTGCAACTAAGGATTAGATTTAACCCTGTGCCATCCAAACACTTTCTGGTTTCTTTAATTTTCAGTTTATATTTCTCAGGGTGCCCTCTTCCCTCCGAACATTAAGCTATGAGCTGTGTAGAGGTCTGTGACTGTATTAACTGCTGGGGTCTATGGGAACTGGAGGAAAATATGAACTGGTGGTACACATCAGGTCAAGAGACTTTAAGGAAAAGAGTAAGTTTCTGAAGTTGGTCAAACTGGAAGAAACTACAGGGAAAGAGTTGCTTTAAATGCCGAAATCCAAACATGAACATTTTTGTAAATGTTAAAAAAATAAAATAAAAAAATGTCAATGGAATTGTAGAGTAATTTAAGGAGTGACAGAAATTCTTAGTGAAGCAAAACGCATTGCTCTCGTAATCTGGAATTTGCTAACTGATCTTCTGCATAACTTAATTAGATGAAGTAACAATTAGTTACCATGTATTAACATTACACTTTAGCAGTTTGCTGTGATTAACACAGAACATTGTCCTAAGGAAATAAGAATTAAGTAATGTTTTGAAAGGAGAAACTAAAGAAGCATGGGAGTCCTGGACACAAAAGGTAGTGTGGTTCAGAGGACCAGGACCTTAGAAGTTCTTGTTGGGAATGAAATTGGAATCCAAAATCGGAAGAGGTTTTCTAATTAGAAGACCTATTCCATCATTTCCCACTCTTCCAATCCTAAAGACGCGAGAGTCAAGGGTTGATTCTTCTTGCTTTCCTTCATAGTCTTTTTCTCTTGTTCTGAACTGGTGTTAATAAAACCTAAGAATCTATGAAAATAACTTTACCTTATTCTACTCTTCTTTACCATATTTCTCAACTGGCATTTTAATACAAAATCTGTCATGATTATTGGTCATTTGGATTTAGCCATTGATAGTAAGCACTGATTAAACCTTAGTTAGGTTCTTTCTGCAGCTGTGTGTACTTCTTTTCTACATAACTCTTGGCAGTGGTACCAAACCCGTTCATTTAAAATTAGGATGAAATTCAACTCACCAATTTGTATACTAGGAATTGAGTCTTTCTGCTGATTACAAAGAGGACTGATTTCCAGTTCAAATTTCTGTTCAAGGTCACCTAAGTGGAAAGAAGAAACACACAGGTAATAGAACACTTATAAAAATTAGTGTTAATAGGTTTAACAACCTAGTTGAAAGACTATTTCTGAAAATTGTTGTTCCTTGCCTTTTGCTCATTAGAAATGCTTTGGCACCAGCTCTGCCTCACTCTGATAGCTTCTGTGAGAATATCAGAGTGTCAGTGACTCATTTACAATAGGCTCATTGTCAACAGGCTTGCTCTGGGATCAGAACAAACTTTAAAACATGATCTATAAAAACAAGCACACAACTAACGGGCAGTTTTCTAACATGAAATGGAAATTTTGGCTTTAAGTTAACAGGTTAAGCAAACAGATTTTATGCCTTTCTCCTTCATTCACTCTGTCTGACCCTGTTGTGGTCTAACTTCAACAACCAGGAATAATAAACAGTAGGAAACGGGGGCGACAGACTTGAAGATCTTACTGAAGGACATCTCCATGCATGGATATTTTCTATTCTGACTTAAAAATGTTTTATCCAATTAACTGGAGGCTAAAAAATACCACAAAGTCAGGGTAATATTTCTTTTACTATATGCCTTTGTCAGTTAGAAAACCAAAGAAGCACCAAATGCATCATACACAGCTTTATCACTTTTTCCTCAGGGTGAAAAAATGGCTAATTTTTATATAAGGAAGCATACACTGGTTTATTGGTAGAAGAGAACTTGAAATTCTGAAATGTATGTGGTTTACGGCTGTGAAAGTGCATGTTTCTAGGAGGAATAAAATATGTTTTCATATGTTTACTTGGTATCATACACTGTTATATATGTTAACATACTTAATCCTCATAAAAACCTCATTATTATCTCCATTTTTATATCTCAAGCCACGGAGCTAAAGTAAGTTTGATGACCCAAGTTTTTAATTACTAGAAAATAGGGGGGAGCCTAGATTCTAACTTAGGAAGCCTGGATCCAGAAGGCCTGCATTTAATCACTGAGTTAGAACATTTGAGACAGCAGATTACTCTCATTTTTCTCTAAGGATGAGCCATGGCTCCTATGCTGTCTTGTGCCTTGGTGATTCTGAAGATGAATAGGAGGAAATAATTTTGGCTTGGCCAGAGAGGAGGATAAGAGCTTTCAAGGGCAGGATGTGACACCATTTAACATTCTTAGGGATTCTCTTGAAACCAGGTCTATTCCTCACCTCCCTACTTCTGTGAATAGAGAGGTTTCAGTCAAGCTTGATGTTTTGGAGGAAATGTCCTTGATTTCTCCTTTTAAGTACTTTCATATGGAAGCACCCAATCCATATTACTCTGAAATTCTTTTTCCTTGGGGGTGGGGGTGGGTGAGGGGCACACCTGATGGTCCTCAGGATTCACTCTGTGCTCAGGGACCACTCCTGATGGGGCTTGTGGGACCAGTCTAGGTGCTGGGGATCAAACCCAGGTTGGCTGTGTGCAAGGCAAGTACCCTAGCCACTTACTTCTTCAAATAAGGCACAAAACATTCAAACAAACAAACAAACAAACAAACAAAAGGGTTAGACAACAATCAGTGCCAATGTGAGCATAAGATTGGGTCAAAACAAACAGTAACAGAGTACATCCTTTTCTTGGTCTCATTTGATTTCCAAGATGTGATCTAAGTTTTATTTCTTCTTGTGTTATTTTAATATTTTCTGCCTCTCATAGTAAAGCAGGTATTTATCTTATCTAATCTATAAAAATCTCTTTGCTCTAGTTGCATGATATTTCTGATTCGGCTTTCCCTATGGAGATTTTACATCTTGAGCAACAAGATTGGATGTTTTGATTTCCAGCCATTTCCACACAATTGAGGTGGCATTCATGATTGCTGGGGGTACATGCCCATTTTCACTCTGAATGAGAGAGTCTGAGCAACTCTTTCTGGCCCCACATGAGTCCAATCAGTTCTCCTTTATTTTCCACCTTTAGGATGTCACAATGCCCCTGACACAGCTTTCAATGAAGGCATCTCCAAAGGCTCACTGTTGCGATTCGACCTCACAGAGTGGCTATGTGGGACACTTCAGGCTTTATTTGTTTTCAGTCTTTCAAACTTGATCTTGTCACAACATCAGGGAACTTATTGTTCCTGAACAAACATTCTGAGTGCTAAACTGGGCCCAAAGAAACAGGGCTATGCTTAAAAGCTCAGCATCAAGGATCTGCTATGAAGTCATCACCTTATTTCTGAACGAGGTTAATCACCTTAAATTATTTCCCAATTTAGGGCTATTTGTCTGGTTCACAGTACACAACCAAGAGAACAAAAATTCAAGTTTAGCTAGCTGCACCCTGACCAATAATAAAAACATAATAAAGACAATTAGATTTCTGTATCTACTCAGAAAAGTGAGTGAGGGAATGGAATGCAAAAGGTATCTAAGACCTTCAGTCAAAGAGGAAATATTGACCCCAAATATTGGTTAGCCTTTAGGCTTCATTAAAATAAAGGTCAGGCCAAACACTATGCCTCAGACTTATAGCCAGAGGCATATTATATATTGTAATATGCCATATATTATATATTTTATAATATACATAAAAATTGTATATATATATTCTTCATTTTCATTCATTTTTATTATATCTTATTACTTACCTTTTTCTGTGCTAAGTTAATATCATTTAAAAATTACTTCCAGTGTCAGCACTGGTGATAGAATATTGTATGCCTAAAACTCGCTACGAATAACTTTTTTAAATCACAGCGTCCTAATAAAATTAAAGCAATATATACCTAAAAGACATGGTTAGCAAGAAAGTTTAAGAGAAGGGTTAGGATAATGAGAGTTTATGTGAGAAGAAACGACATGATAGATTAGTCATTTCTTGCTTTATTAGGATAAATGCCTCAAAGGAGAAAGAGTGGTGAAAACTCAAGCTGTCAGACTTCTACTAACCTTGCCTGTAGAATTCTTCGCAGACTCTTTCGCTCCATTGCTTGCTCATCTCCCAGATTCTACAAGGATTGCAAATGTCAGCACACTTCAGGGCAATCTGAGAAATGATAGGGCAGGAAGAAATGGTTAAAGGATGATCTTTTAGCGGCAAGTTTAGTAGGTCTCATGGTTCTAGGACCCGATGGATAGAGACAACTCTGATATGCTGCTTCAGAAAACAGCACTTATTTGCCAACATACAAGACCTTGTTTCAGAACTTCCTCTACGTGTAAGAAGTAGGAAAGAATGGCCACTCTCTTAACATATGGACCTTCTCAAAGGAGATTTAGGGTGGTGGGTATGCCAAGAAAAGTCATAGCCTGCTTCTTCTATGCCCCACACCTGAGTGGACCAATAGGCCACCAAGGATGCCCATCAGGGTCCCATGAGATCATTTGTACTTCACTTTCAATGAGACCAGTTTCACAGATGTGCATTTTATATTTGTGGTTTCATATCTTGAGTGTTGAACACGCTTTATCCTGCCAGCCAAGGACCTACAGCATATCAAACCTTGGAGTGTTGTGCTTATACAGTTAAATCAAGGCATCCTGGCATGGATTACTTCACACCATCTGAATCTGGGATTCCAGCTTTTGTTATTGATGCTGATCTGAGGAGGGTAACCATGAATTCCTGGGGAATCATTCTCTCCTCCTAATTAGGGAACTGCGTGGAAGATACTGAGATAGACTCTGAAGGTGGACATCACTTTGCAGTAATGCTTGTTTGCTTGACTCAGTTCCTTAGGAACACAGAACTGCTGTTGTGTTGGAGTCTGGATCATATTGGTTGTTTCTTGATTTCCTGGTTAATGGGAACCCCAGTAGAGATTTTCTTGTGTTAGTAAACACTTCTGAATTGCAAATGTTCTAGCCAAATTTTCCCTTGAGTCATTAATCAGATAGCTGGTTGATTTTTATGGACTCATGGTCTGGAATATCAAATTGGGAAGAAAGAAGGAGGGAGATCTCACATAGTTTTTGTCTATGGACATTTATTTTCTTGCTTAAAGCTGGGTTCTCTAGGTAAGTTCAGGGTCCATTCTTTTTTTTAAAAATATTTAATTAATATTTTATTATACCACCATGAGATATACGATTACAAAGATGTTCATGTTTGGGTTTCAGTCATACAGTGTTCCAGCACTCCATCCCTCCACCAGTGCCCATTTCCCACCACTGATGTCCCAATTCCCTCCCTCCTACACTAGCCTGCCTCTATGGCATGTTCTTTAACTCTTCTCTCTCTCTCTCTCTCTCTCTCTCTCTCTCTTTCTTCATTCTCTTACTCATTGTGGATCGCAATACATACATTTAGAGGTTATCATGTGTATTCCTTTGACTATATTCAATCCTCAGTTCTAGACTGGTATTATCATTTTTCTTTTTTTTGCTTTTTTGGGTCACACCCAGCAATGCTCAGGGGTTACTCCCAGCTTTGTGCTCAGGAATTACTCCTGGTACTGCGTGGGGGAGCATATGGGATGATGGGGGTCGAACCCGGTCGGCTGCATTCAAAGCATACACCCTACCCACTGGACTATTGCTTCAGCCAGGATTTTCTTTTCAATGATTATTAGCACACTGTTTCCTTCTCTGTCTTAGCTAACCTCTACCTTCAGGGTCCATTCTTTCTTTCTTTTGTGTCACAAGGAAAGAAGAAAGTCATGAAAAAAGGGAGATAAATGAAAGGGCTTGGATGCCAGCCTCTGCTTCAACTTTCAGATGTCCATTTCACAGACTGACGTGACTTCTTGTTGGCATCTTACAATGGAATGAAATAGGAGAGACTGGGTTTGATCAGATTTATTAAATTAAACTGAAATTTACTTATTCATTTGTTTATTTATTTTTGCTTTTTGGGGTCACTTCCGGCAACACTCAGGTGTTACTCCTGGCTCTTTACTTAGGAATTACTCCTGACGGTGCTCAGGGGACCATATGGGATGCCGGGAATCGAACTCCGGGTCAGCTGCATGCAAGGCAAATACCCTACCCACTGGACTATCACTATGGCCCCCTGATTTATTTATTGATGCCTAAAAATGGCAAGACTAGCCAAACATGCTTGAGCATGAGATGAAAATATGAGTTTAGATTGTAAAAAGGAAGTCATGCATAGGTTGGATTAAAAAGAACCTAGTTAATGGAAGACTACTCATTTTTCAACTACTGTTTATATTATAGCTAGCATAAAATATATTTTTTGTTACAGAAACAGTCTAAGTTGCACAGGTATGCACATGGTCAATTTTGCATCAAGTCTGCCAAATGTTGTGGATTCTTATTGCATGCAATTGGCTAGAGAGGTTACTCTGTGGTGAAGCAGTTACTAAACAAGGAAATAGGAGATATTATCGACTTACTGACATGAAACCCAGCCGTTGCTTGTTTGGAAATCACATAAAAATTTCAGAGCTTTTAATAAAGTAGGTCACTGCTGTAATTTTTACTATGAGAGATATTTCTCAAATGTGGTAAAGGTATTGACCAAAATTGAGTCTTTTTATTTTATTTTTTTTTACCCAGCTGGATGACTTTTTTAACTGAACTATTTTTAATACTATTTGCCATTTTGTTGTAACAAGCAATATAAAGCAAATTAAAAAAATTTATTATATCACTGTGAGATATACAATTACAAAGATGTTCATGTTTGGGTTTCAGTCATACAGTGTTCCAGCACCCATCCCTCCACCAGTGCCTACTTCCCACCACCAATGTCCCCTGATTCCCTCCACCCTTCCCCAGACTGCCTCTATGACAGGCATCTTGCCTTCCCTCTCTCTCTCTGTATCTCTCTCTTCCTTCTCTTACACACTGTGGTTTGCAATACATACATTTAGAGGTTATCATGTATATTCCTTTGCCTGTGTTCAATGCTCAGTTGTAGGCTGGTATTATCATTTCCAACTATTATTAGCACACTGTTCCCTTCCCTGTCTTACCTAATCTCTGACTCCAACACACTTGAGGTAGATTTCACCACTGACAAGACCTCCTGATGCATGTTTTGCCTGGCGTTGGATATTGGTATCATATTATTTTTTTATATCCCACAAATAAATGCAGTCATTCTATATCTGTCCTTTTCCCCTCTGGCTAATTTCACTCAGCACGATCCTCTCCGTGTCCTGGATGATGGGTTTTGCTCTTGTTGTTTACCTGAAGCATGAAGTGCCTGTCATGTACAGCCTCCAGTCTCAAATCTTTATTGTGGAGATGAGCTTTCAATCTGGTCAAAAATTCATTCTGTCTGTTGATGTCTGTTGCCAAGATCAAGGAGCCCAGCTGTTGTTCAATATCCTGTCTGCATCCACAAAAATAAAAGAGAAAACGCACACATTCAAAGCAAATCCCTTTGAGGTGGGTGATTGATTCTATTTCATTAGGTGTTTTGCATTCTCATATCTACCTTTGATTCCATTTATTACAGTCCCAGACCCTCAAAACCCAAGAGTGGCTCTCATCCTGGCCTCCATCATTTCTGCCTTTAGATGGAGGGTTCCAAGAACTGTATCTACTGAGTAAAAAATTGGGGGTGAGCTAAGTTGGGGGTAGTTTGTACAGTCCCATGTTTTCTATGAGTATGTAAACTGAAAGTTAATTAGCAATGTTAACTTTGAGAACACAAAGAGACCTACAGAATCATAGCAGTTTGTGTTGTGTTTTTAATAGATTTCAAACCTGTTAAAAATTAAAAATTGCAAGGGGAGAGAAGAAAAATTATAACAGTGACAATAAAGACTAACAGTGATGGAATTTGGGGATGGAACTATCTATCAATGTAACAAAACATATAGGCTGGAAGTTATAAAGCATTGGATGATCAAGACACCATTATAAAAAATATGCCAGTCATAGAAATGGAATGGAGAAAATTTAGATATCTGGGAAAAATAAAGCAGATTAGGCTTTTACCTCCCATATAGACAGCAACAAGGGAAAGAAAATTGAATACAAAGTTATGTTAATTGAAAAAGACCTTAGCTTAAAAGTATATGTTTAGGTAGTGTGCATAGAACATGCCTATTATGCTTATATCCCAGGATGTCCCTATTATCTCTTCCATCACATTCTTTTTTCCTTAGTAAAATTTGATTTTAGCTAGGTAACTATTAACTTGATCCTTATTTGATCAATATTCCTATTACAATAATTTTTCCACCTAAGTGTAAAAATATGCAAGTCTAAATAATATGGTTTAATTTTAACTGCTTTTGAGGTTGGGCATGTTTTAGTATGTTTTACTTATAAATCTTTTAGATCTGGCCCTCTATACCTACTTGTTCTGCATCTGGTGTGTTTTGCATTAAGGAGTCAATCAAATCCAGATTGAAAATATGTACTGTGGAGTTAGAAATACTATGTTTGCTCAGTATCAAGCATGCATACAGTTGACTTTCTTGTCATAATTCCAAAAATAAGATAAAAATTATTTACATAGTATACACATTGTAGTGAATACTGGAAGTAATTCAGCGATGATTGAATTGAAAAAAGATGATTGAATCATACAGAAGGATGTGTGTAGATTACATGAAAACACAATGCTGTTTTATATAAGAAACTTGTTCATCTGTGGATTTGGGCATATGTGGGGATCCTAGAGTCAATTTACCAGGAATAGATAGGGATGATTTCATATAACTTTATATTATTCATTATAACAATGAGACATTTAGGATAGGAAAAAATTTCACAAAAATTTTTAAATAAGAGATTGGTTAAATAGGGCGGACGAAGCTCAGCGGTAGGGCGTTGCCTTGCAGCGGCCGCCTGTGCCGGCCCGGTTCGATCCCGGCGTCCCATATGGTCCCCGAGCACTGCCAGGAGTAATCCTGAGTGCAGAGCCAGGAGTAACCCCTGAGCATTGCCGGTTGATCCAAAAAAAAAAAAAAAAGAGATTGGTCAAATAAACTGTATTATATGCATGTTATGCAATTATTGCATAAAATGGTATATAGCTCTATATATATTGATGAGGACAAATGGCATGTTTTATTGTTAATTTAAAAGCCAAGATATAAGGCGTGTGATTCATTATTTATGTGGTCATATGAAAGGATTTGGAAAGTTATATGGTGGAATTACAGATGGTTTCGGCTTTCAAATGGGAACATAGCTCATTGATAAAGCTTCGCTTGCCTTAACGAGTCCTTGGATGGATTCATGACCCTACACACGAGTGTTTGTGCACACATACCACCTAACACAATCAAAAGAGATGGCTTTTACTTTCTCTCTGTACTACTTAGTAGTGTATGAATTCTTTAAGAACATGTGTAAATTTATAATAAAGATAAATCATTTTAGTATGGTAAAATGAATCTATTTAAAAGTCAAACTAGGGGCTGGAGTGAGAGTTCAGCAGGTAGAGCCTTTGCCTTTTACGTGGCTGACCTGGGTTCGATCCCCAGCATCCCATATGGTCCCCTGAGCACCGCCAGGAGTAATACTTGAGGGCAGAGACAGGAGTAACCCCTGAGCATTGCTGTGTATGACCCCAAAAAGCCAAAAAAATAGTCAAACTAACCCTCAAACAATATTTAAAAATGAAACAAATGATTACTATAGTTAATATACAAAGAATGACTATAAATAAATAGTGATAGGGATAAAAAAATCAAGCACAACAATTTGTTCCCTAAAGAAACATCCTGTTAATACAAAGAAACTTTTCTATCTTAGTTGTAATTATCAAATATATCCATATATCTCTAACTTATAAAGGTTTAAACAGAATAGTAAAGATAAAATTCAATTTTGGTAAGGGTATATTAGTAGATTTTCTTGTAACCTAATACAGGAATATAGCTCTTTCAAAAAGTAACTTGGTATCATTCAATAAGAACTCTACAAATTTAAACTTCTGACCAATAAGTTTTTTGGGGTGGTCTCACATTAGTGCTCAGGAGGTGTAGGGGCCCCACTGGTGATTCGCAGCACAGTGGGCCAGATGTTTTATGCAAGGGTCGGAGGATGCAATATTGTTGGTGCTTTAAGTTTTTGGGGGATTATACAGGTCACCCGAGGCTGCACCTGGTCCCACAGTTGAACAAGCTAAATATGCCAGGCTTGTACTAAACATTATCATTTTATCTACTTTATTATATTGTCTCCTGTCCCAGACCAATGCTTTTTATCCACAAACACTTTCTGAGAAAATAATGTTGGAGTTTAGGTTAAAAATATATGGTTAACCTAGAACTGAGCATTAAATACAGGCAAAAAGATACACATGACAACACTTTAATGTATGTTCTGTAATACATAGTCTGGAAGGGAAGGAAAAGAGAAAGAGAGAGAAAGGGAAAGAAATAAAGAACCTGCCGTGGAGGAGTGCTGTGGGAGGGGGGGGAGGGACCGGGGACATTAGTGGTGGGAAATGGGCACTGGTGGAGGGATGGGTGCTGGAACACTGTATGACAAAAACCCAAATATGAACTTTTTAATTGTAAAAAAAAACAAATCAACACAAAAAAATTAAAAAAACAAAACTTTGAAAAAAATATGGTTAAAAGTTGGAAAGATAAGTCAGTGGGATGAGTGTATGCTTTGCAAGTATAAGATCTGGGCTGAATCTTCAACAACACATGATCCCCAAAGCACTACTGAGAGTGGCCCCCAGCACAGAAACAGGAATAATTCCTGATACAGCTGGCATGCTCTGATGCAACTGAAAAAGTTTAGGAATCTTGTTAATCTTATAATCACAAAAATTTAGAAATAATAAAATTTCAAATAAAAGATAATAGCAAATATATTTTGGAAAAATATGTGATATTGTCATTAAAAATAAGTGAATTTTAGTAGCAGTATGATAACATGGGCAGAGCTGCTACCGGCTCTCCCTGCACTACACTGATCATGAGGCATCTGGGAGGGAGGGAGAATTCTGGCTCTGTCCCGCCACCCAAATAGAGCCTCAGAAGGAGCTGGAGGAATCCCCACGCCATGATGGCAGCCATTTTCAACATCCAGACTCCACAGCTCGTCTTAGCTCTACCCAAGAGAAAAGCTGATTTCCAAGTCCAGCTCATCAGAGTCCCACCCTATAGAGAAACCTATTTCAAGCCCAGGTATGCTGAACCAGAGACACAGATACATGGGGCAGAGCTGCTACCTGCTCTCCCCATGGCACACAGCCACTTCATGGCCATGCAGTTCATCAGTAAATGAATGAACTGAGAGCCTACCTGTTACCAAGAGTATCCCACCCACACAGCAGAGCCTGGCAAGCTACCCATGTCATATTCAATATGCCAAGAACAGCAACAATGATGGATCTCATTCCCATGACCTGAATGAATGGTTTGAGGCTCTTCATATTCCTGGAGTGAGCATATGCCCTAGGGCTACACTAGCACATGACAGGGACGAATGGAGACGTTACTGGTGCCCGCTTGAGCAAATCGATGAACAACGGGGAAGACAAGGGATACAAGTGATGATAACATGGAAAAGAAAAATATTAGATTTTTTTTCAGATTCTATAAAATAATATCCTTGTCTTGTGAAGATATGTTTGTATAAAAACCCACTAAAAGAGAATATCCCAGTCAGGTAAACCTAACCTGAATTATTTTTGAGTATAAGGTTATCAGTAACTTTAGTTTTCTGCTTCAGACTAGGTTGAATCATATGAAAATACTATTCTACCGGTTTGGCCCCTTAAATCTCCCAAGGCACCAACTGTGTATGGATCCACATAAAACTATTCTGAATTTTCCTTCGTTTTACGTTTAATCTGTGTAACTCTTCAATCATAAAAATGATTTTAAGTATGTACAGGAAGCAAGAAGCATTAATCATAATGATTATGATGATGATAACTTTCATTATACAGTCATTTCATTTCCCACGTATATTACATGATAATTATTCTTCTAGAAAAAGCAATTTTATAACACTAAATTTATAAGAACACATAAAATATGTTATTTTAGCTTGTAATCCATAGGAATTTTTGGATTTCAATTTGTATTAAATTGAACAATGAATAGGATTAATGTATGTGTCTCAGCCTCCGTCTCTCCCTCCCTTCATCCCCCCATTTGATTTAATTTTTTTCTTCTATTTTTTTGACTGTCCCTGCAATATACTTGCTTTTATATCCCTTAACTTCTTTTTCTAGTTTTCAGTTCCTTTTATGTTCAATTACGCTCATTTTTGCAATGTATTTTTGACTTCAATAGGCACACTTTTTTATTCCATGTATGAGGAATGTTTTTGTTCAGATCCAGGGGATGAAAAGTTACCAGAATGGAAGTTCCCATACATTCTACCTTCACATGGATGCTAGGAAATAGCTCGTGAATGGCTCAGAGGGCCAGGAATAAGCTCAGACACTCAGGTCTACTGGCTATTTTCTGTAGAAACTCTCCTGTGGCCTTCATTGCAAACTACAAGACCTTCATTAAGAAGAGGACAGAATTAGGTTTAACTTTTTTCTTTCCAGCTTCAGATTCATTTTTTCTTTTTGCTTTTTTTGGGTCATACCCGGCGATGCTCAGGGGTTACTGCTGACTCTGCACTCAGGAGTTACATCTGGCGGTACTCGAGGGACAAAGTGGGCTGTCAGGGATCGAACCGAGGTGGGCGCGCATGCAAGGGAAACGCCCTCCCTGCTGTACTATCGCTCCGGCTCCTTCAGATTCATTTGAAATTAAACAGCTTGAAATTTGTGGTGGTCTTGGAAGATTGCATAATAGCCAGCTTGGGGGCAGGCGGAAAATGATGTGATTACCTTGGAATGAATATTTATTATTAGGGAGATCATAAAATGTATTGGAGGGGCTGGAAGCAATAGCACACCGGGTAGGGCGTTTGCCTTGCTTGTGGCCCACCTGCGTTGGATCCCCGACATCTCATATAGTAACCGGAGCACTGCCAGGAGTAATTCCTGAGTGCAGAGCCAGGATTAAACCCCTAAGCATTCCGGTGTGACTCAAAAGAAAAAATATTATTGGAAACTCAGATTTCCTCTTCTATTTAGGATGAAAGATGAAAGAGTTATAGCTAAATTAATAGTGAAAACATTGGGGCTTGTGAGATAGTACAGCGCGGTAGGGCACTTGCCTTGTACGAAGTAAAATCTGACATCCCCTTTGTTCCCCTGGGAGCGCTGCCAGGAGTGATTCCTAAGGCAGAGCCAGGAGTGACCCCCTGAGCATCACTGGGTATGGCTCAAAAAAAAATGAAAACATTTAAAAATAGTGAATTAGAATAATAAAGACATTTTAGATAAAAAATCTTCTGATTTTTCCCCTTTTGCTAAGAGTGGCAGCTACAAAATAAATTCTATTGAATTTGTCTTAAATCTAATTTACGAAGCCCTGTCTTCCTTCTTGATAAATATTTATCATTTGGATCTACATAGGAGGATAATTTTGCTAACATAAATGACAGGAAATTTAGCAAAGAAGAGCCCTGATTCTGAAGAGTGCGAAAATTAAAGGGCTGTTTCTTATCCCTGTTCCTGACTCTAACTCACACTCAAGGGCCTTTTTGGAGCTCACAGAGAGAGGTTGATTTCTGGGTTGCTGTAACCAACACCAGTCTCTTCCCATTGACACCCCAGCGCAGACAGGAAGCACAGTCGGCTGGCTCCCCGGCCATTCACCCTGCGGTCACAAGCATGCCCTAAAAGAAGGAGGTTTATCTCGAATGTGTGTACATCAGGACCGTTCATCTCTACACCACTTACGTCATTTCCTTTGGCAAATGAGCCAGAAGTCTTGACTCTCGAAGCATGCCAATTGTAGATCGCCAGTGATGATTCTCCAGCACAGACACGTTCTAGAAAGGGAGAAAACCTTTAATGTATGTTCCTGTAATCCATAGTCTGGAAGGGAAGGAAAAGAGAAAGAGAGCGAAAGGAAAGAAATAAAGAACCTGCCATGGAGCAGGGCTGGGGAAGGGGGAGGAACCGGGATGTTGGTGGTGGGAGATGGGCACTGGTGGAGGGCGGTGCTGGAACACTGTATGACCAAAACCCAAACATGACCTTTTTATTGTAAAAAAAAATAATAATAATAATAATAAAAAGAAAATTAAAACTGTGAGAGAAGCCTGATACTGATCTTTCTCCCTGCAGTTTCAAAGAGGACAGTTTTTCCAAACCCCTTCAGTTAGTTTTTAACCTGGTAATAGAAAGCACGAACAGAAAAGAAACACACACACACACACACACACACACACACACACACATTCTCATGAGTGTTCTGATTCTGGGACAGTGGCAGAGTCCCTCCACTGCATGAGGGTCTATTTTCCATGTTAGTCAGTCCCGCACTGGGCTTTGCTTTTCCAGGTTAGTGTGGTAGAAAATAACTGTCTGGGAGGCCTCTTTCAAACATGGTAGAAACCAAACACGTTCTAGAAACTCAGAAAGCAAATTCAAGAACAGAATTTGGCCAGATTCACCCATAACCAACCAGAGGGGGGGGGGCAATGGATTTATCAGTAACATTGCCATGTAGGTGCCATAATGGTAATATAATCAGTGCCAGCTGAGGGAGCAGGCATGGAGATGGGGTGGTGGGAAATGAGGATCTTTGGTGGTGGGAACACACTGGTGGTGGGAGTGGTGTTGAAGTATGAATCTTCCTAACAACTGTGCTATGAAAACCTTTTTACTTTGTAAGTCACGGTGTTTCAATAAAAATTAAAAATATTAAAACAAATTGGTAATCGTGGGGGGCTGGAGAAAGTGTGCAGCGGGTAAGGCTAGCCTTGCTGGTTGCCAATCTGGACTCCCTCTAGGGAATCAAATATGGAAAATCCCACCAGGAGTGATCCCTGAGAAACAGCCTGAGTAAACTTTGAGCACCATCGGTGTGGCCCAACCTGTCCCAAATTCCTCCAAAAAAGATAGTAATGGGCACCTTGGAGCTATATGCATAACAGAGGGCTGGTGTGATTTAGTGCATTGAGAGTGCAAGTTTCTCAACACTAAGAGGAACATTCTGTGTCTTAACTACTTGGGTAGTCACTGACATATTCATACTACTGAGTCCTGGTCAACACAGTTTTGATTTGGTACAGCTGTGGTGATAATATTTTTGTTATGCTAAAGTTTGAGACCCATTCTCCTGGAAGTATCTCTGGCAGTACCCTTCACAACCTCAAAGTTTGTTGGTATTTAGCCCATTGGCTCTCAATTTGAATTGCTTTCTCCTTCAATTACCTTGACTTTCTTGCCTCTGGGAATATCTGCTATATTCAGTCTCTTCTTAGGCCTTATGATGCATAGTTGAACATTCAAGCAACCATTTAAATGTTATATGTCTTATAATGTCTTATACATGTCTTATAATCTATTGTGTTTTATTTAATTGCTATACTTATGACCTCATCACTGAATTTTACATATAAACTAGAACCTCTCTAGCACCCAGGAAATCTTTTTCACTTTATTTATCTTTATTATTTTTCATTAACTCTTTGTGTCAGGAAGGATTATAAACTTACAAAATTATAAAGATAGTATTCATTAAAAGTGAGGGAAACTTGTATGATTCTGCTTATCTGCTTACCTGGAGCTGTCATATTCACGGGGACAAAGCGAATGGTATTGCCAGGGGCTCTGGGAATAGGGGAATTATTATTTAATGAATAAAGAGAGCTTTAGTCTTTGCAAGATTGAAAAGGACTCCAGAGAATAATATACTGAGGTGAGAGCAATTATTACTACCAAAATGTATCCTTAAAATACTTATGGTAACAGATTTTATGTTTATTTTATTTCAATTAAGAAAAACGAAGGGAAGGAAGCAAGGAAAATAATATGTAGATTAATTGGGTGGATATGGAAGAGAGACTGAAAACAACTCCATCAGCAAAACCACCTATATAACTCTTGATGCATTAAGCAAATGAGAGAATTTATGTGAGTGACACAATCCGGACTTCATTAGGGAAAAGTTGAAGAGAACTGCAAATATTCTGGCTTCAGAAGCCAGACAACAATGTCTCTCTAGGATTATGTTGAATGAATTCTAAAGTCAGACAACAAATTCTCTC